>CM064492.1:51846466-52137281 GCA_032716605.1 Paralithodes platypus
CATTGACTATTGCAATAGTCTTTTAATTATTCTTATGCCAAGTTAAAGGCCTTTAATAGTATTTAATTGCCAGTGTTTTTTGCTTATTGAATTACGGTTCAAAATCCGATACGTACTTCTTACATGCAATCCGAGAAGCATCTAACATTTTTTCAGAAGATTCCCTTCTGCGATGCGTAAGGACTATTAATTAACGTAACGTAATAGTGCCGATCCGAAGTAGAGGGTGGAGGCATTCTTAAGTTCATAGTCAAGGGTGTATTACGTCGGCTTCGGCCAACACTATTCTTTGGTGTTGTGGTTTCTTACTTCATTTGTTGATTGTTGACCAGACTAGATAATTCCTGTCTCTTTATTAGTCTGTTGGTGCACACTAGTACCGAGTTCTTGTATACCCACGTTATAGCAGATTGAACTCTGGAGGGTATTGGTTTTTTTTGTTCTCTGGCAGTAATCATGGGTTGGGCTCGTGGGGTTTTCCGTTGTGGCAGCGAGCCGTGATTCGAGTCCTGATTGAGAGCCCTTGTGTACCCGAGTGCCAGTTCGTAACAAATGGCGGCCTTGCTTAGGATTTTGTGAACAGTAAGACATTTGATGCAGAGTTGTACAACATTTGTTGTTTTGGATTTTCGCGGTGGCATATTGACAATTATTTTTTTGTATGGCAGTTAGTAAAGCCTTTAAGAGACTCCAGTCAATATAGTAAATTAGTGTCGTGCATAGGCAGTTAAACACTTTTGTCTCGAGATTTTTTTTGTGGATTTCAGTAATGTCGTGCATTAGCACTGACGATGATCGAGAGATGTCATTTGAAGGTGTGCCGTTAATAACCAGTGAGGATGATGCTAGAGTTTTTGTGAGTAACCACATGACGGAGGAGAGGCTGACTGGGGTGGATGTTTGTGGCTTGCACCTGATAGCCAATGTTTTGGGCATTTCCAATGTAGCAGTGATGTCCAAGTGGGCTCTGATTTACTGGGTGTTGCGTGGGCGACATGGTGTTTCGGAGGAGAGGGCGTTTGGGGGTTTCCTCCCCAGTATCCCCTCTCACTCGACTCCCACAGTGGCCGTCCACTCAGTTTACCGGAGGTTAGCACTCTCGCCACAGAGGGATGAGAATTGGCAGATTGGAGTGCCCCTCGGGTGGTGCACGTGGTTGTTCCCCAGTTTTTTGCCTCCCCTCCCCCCCCCCCACCCCCCGACCCCCCTCGCTTCAGTACAGGCCTCTCCCTCTGCCTGCCGGTCTCCAGATAGAGTATTTAGACTTGAGCTTTGGCTAAGGAATTGAGGCCTAGGAAGCAGGAGATTGAGGCTATGGGAAGCAGGAGGAGAGATGAGACCAGGAGGCCAGGAGGGAATGAGACCAGGAGGCACATCATGAGATTGAGGTTAGGAGGCAGGAGGAACGAGGAACCAGGAGGCATGAGGGCTGGAGCTTAGGTATGACTCAGAGAAATAATTTTTGTGGCTTAAAGTCAGATTTAGATAAGACTCGTGCAGAGAGTCGACCAGGGGACTCGGATGGGCCGTGAGGGCCAAGTAAGAGAACAGTCCGTGGCCCCCAACTGTAGTCAAATTGGTGCCGGTATTTAGTGAAACTGAAGTCACCAGACTTTTTTAATTGTTTTGGAGAAGAAGTGTTAGGGAGCATAATTGGGCCATGAAGAGAAGTGGGCAGCTCTAGTCTCCTCAAGACTTACGGGTAAGGGTCTGAAGGCTTATGATGCACTGCCTTTAGAGTCTTGCATTGACTACCCAGAATTGAAGAGAGCTGTCCTAACGGGCCCAGACGAGTTGCAAACCGGAAACATTAGTCGGATTGAAGTTTAGGGGTGTTACAAAGACTAGGGGCCGGCGACCTTTCTTGAACATGCCCGGGACTTAAAAGATGCACTTAATAACTGGACACGTTCTGAGGAAAGCTTGAGACGGCCGGAACCGTTGACTGAGCTGTGTTCTGCTTGGCCAGTTTGATAAGTGTACTGGTGCAGAAATGACTGTTAACTAGTAAAGAAAAGAACCCAAGAACTTCTTCAAGAGGCAGCTGAGATGCATGACCTCGAGGTTGGTCGCTAATCAGGGCGGGGATGTGAATCTGTATAAGCGTTGTTGATGCAGTTCCACCAAGGGGCGCGATACTCCAAACCCTCGAGCTCAAGGACAATTCACTATAGATATAAACCTCAGTTTTTAAATAGCCAAGATACCAGGGACTGAACAAAGAGCTACAGCCGTCCCATTACAGAAAGGGTCAGAACTCCGCCCCTTATCGGAAGAGACCGATAGGGGAAGTGGAATGTTGTTCATTGTTGTAGACAGAAGGGGCATTATGCAAAATCTTGTTCCTAGTAAGCCGCCAACTGGCAGCCGTGTCTTTGGTGCGCAGCATAGGTGTGGCTGAAATGTCGTCTGGAATTTACCCAGGGTAGTTTTGCCAGCGGCAGGGGTCACAGCGCTATTGTATAAGACTCAGGTAAGGCTCTCGTCCCCTGTCCGTGATGTCTTTTGGCGCCCCTAGAGGGACCGGTAGGTAGAGTTGGGCGGGTTGCCAGCATTTAAGGTGGAAGTTTTTTTGCGTGATACTGGAGCTGCCACAGACACTTTTGAAGAAATTTTTCACGGGGCGACCAATTAATGCGGCACGGGTGGTTGTTTTGTGTCCAGGGTATTAATGCGACCAGGTCATAACCGTGTGGTTCGTGTGGAGCTGGAAGTACAGTGGATGGTTGTGATTAAGGAGTTAGATGTTGGGATCGTTGAGAAATTGCCAGTGGAGGGGGTCGACCTTCTTCTCGGCAACGGACTTTTGCGGTGCCTACTTTAGACGTTCCACCCTTAGTCGTTGCCGAGAGGCCGGCCGAAACGTGAGATAGGGAGGCAACAGAGTGGGTAGTGAGGTTGTCAACACCAACAGATGGCATGTGTGGTAACTCGTTCCCAAGCATTTAAGGTATCACAGCCTATTTCCCAGGCCCACAGAACAGCGTGAGGAAGGGAATTAATGCGAAGACGGAAGGCTGGGAAAAGTTTGAAGAGTTTAGAACCAATGGCTCTCCCAAAAGACCCAATAGCAGGACCTTTGCCGGGGTCTGTGGTAACTCCAGTGCCTAACACAGTTGATAAAGTAGTGGAGGAGGCAGAGACTCAGAGACAGCACCGTTACCTGCAGCGAGAAAACCGGATGTCTAAGTTGGATGTTGGGGGAGGGCATGAGTTGTTGACCAAGCAGTTAGTCATGTTTGGCTCCCACAGACATTCGAAAGTTGCAATTAGAGGATCCAGAGGTTTTGCAGTGTACCAATGGGGCTGTGGAGTTAGAAGAAGATAGGGATGCAAAGGCAGGGGATTTGTTTTCGTTAATGGAATTTTATACCACCGATATCAAGATCCTAACAGGAGCTGGAGGGCAGATCAGGTACAGTTGACCACTGTTCGTGCCAGAGGGCTGCAGAGAAAGTTTGCTTAGGTTGGCTCATGATTCTCCATTATCAGGACATTTGGGTGCCAAGAAAACGGTGGCGGCTTTGGGGAAATTGTTTTGGTGGCCGGGGATGAAGTCTCATGTGCAGTCATGGATAAACTCATGTGATATTTGTCAACGTGTCGGGAAACCGAACCAAGTTATTCCTAAGGCTCCGTTACACCCTATTCCTGTGATTGGGCCACCCTTTAGTAAAATTATTGTTGACATGGTTGGTCCACTCCCTCCCACTAAGGCTGGAAATAAATTTTTGTTAACCATAATGGATGTTGCCACTAGATACCCCGATGCATACCCTATGAAAAATGAAATGGCTAAGACGGTAGTCAGTAACTGGTTGTGGTACTTCTCAAGGTACGGGTACCGGAGGAGATTCAGTCTGATCAGGGATCTAATTTCACCTCCAACATGTTCAAGCAAACAATGCAACAGCATGGGATACGAGCAGTAGTATCGTCAGCGTATCACCCTGAGAGTCAAGGGGTGCTTGAGCGGTGGCATGCTACACTTAAAAGCATGCTCAGGTGTTATTGTGCTGACAACGGTATGGATTGGGATCTTGGATTGCCTTATGTGCTGTTTGCTGCTCGGGAGGTACCTGGTGAGAGCCTGGGATTTAGTCCAAACGAGCTGATTTATGGACACCGTGTCAGGTGCCCCCTTAACATGCTGAAAGAAATTTGGGAGGAGACTGTGCAGCCTTGTCCATTATTAAAGTATGTGCTTGAAAGCCGTGAGTGCATGCTTAAGAGTCTGGAGATGGCAGGTAGAAATTTGACAGAATCACAAGCTTTGATGAAGGACAGGTATGATCGCAAAGTGAGGCTCCGGAAGTTCACTGTAGGACAAGAGGTATTAATTTTGTTGCCTTTGGTTGGTAACCCCCTCTCTGCGAAGTACACTGGACCTTATAAAATTGTAGATTTTTTTTTAGACTTAGATTACCTTGTTGCCACTCCAGACAGGAGGAAAAAGAACCAGTTATGTCACGTGAACCTTATTAAAGAGTATGTGAGGCGCCCCTCTGAGCCTCTCACTGTCCCTGTGTTGGCTTGTTGCGGCCGTAGTGTAGAAGGAGAGGGGGACAGTCAAGCTTCGGAGGAGGATAGCTGGGATCAACATGTTTCAGCGGGATCAGTGGGCGGGGAACTCGAGCCCTAAGGGCTGACGAGGCTATAGCTCATTTGCCTGAGCCGCAGTTTGATGCTATCCGTCAGTTGTTCGGTTCATACCCCACTGTATTTGCTGAACACCCAGGCCTCACTACTCCGGCTATGCATGATGTTGACGTGGGGGACCATATACCCTTTAAGTCAATCCCGTACTGTGTGCCCCCCATAAAACTACCAGCTCTGAGGGATGAGTTGGAGTATATGCTCGGTAGAGAGTTGATAGAGAAAGGCACAGTTAAGTGGACTTCCCCCGTAACCACTGCAGCCTAAGCCAGAGATGGCAAGGTACGCTTTTGTATTGATTTCCGTAGGTTAAACGGTTTGACTCCAACTAAACCCATATCCTCTTCCTCGGGTTGATGAGAGTGTTGAAAAAATTGGTAATGCTCGTTTTTTGTCTAAAGTAGATTTAGTAAAAGGTTACTGGCAAGTACCTTTGTCCGAGCGTGCTAAAGAGCTATGTGGTTTGTTGTGGACGGGAGTACCTACCGGTGCAATGTTATGCCTTACGGACTTAAGAATGCACCAGCAACGTTTCAGAACCTGATGAATGAAATTGTAAAGGACATTCCAAATTGCACCGTATATTTGGACGATGTAATCATTTATGATGACGACTTTGAGAGCCATTGTGAGCACCTTGAGACCTTGTTCCGGAAACTTGGTGAAGCAGGTCTGGCAGTAAATTTGGCAAAGTGTTACTTCGTAAAAGCCACTGTGCAGTACCTTGGGTTTGTAGTGGGAAGGGGACAGGTGTGCCCTCCTCAGAACAAGGTACAGGCTATCAATAAATTTCTGCACCCAACAACCAAGAAGCAGGTTATGAGATTCTTGGGTATGATAGGCTACTACAGACGCTTCATAAAAGGTTACTCAACGGTGTTGGCACCTCTCACAGATTTGTTATCTAAAGACAAAGTTTTTGTGGGCACCTGAGTGTGAAAAGGCTTTCACTTTGGTGAAACATTTGCTATGTACTCACCCGATACTCAGGGCCCTGACTTTAACAGGCCTTTTCAGCTGGCAACAGATGCTAGTGGTGTAGGGGCTGGTGCCGTCTTGCTACAGCCAGACAATGAAGGTGTAGAACACCCAGTAAGTTTCTTTTCTAAGAAGTTCAATGCTGCACAAAAGAACTATTCTACAATAGAAAAGGAATTACTGGCGATTGTGCTGTCGCTCAGGCACTTCGAGGTGTATGTTCCAGCCTATGGCCCAGTCGTGGTTATCTACACTGATCATCACCCTTTGAGATTCCTGAATCAATTTCACAATCGCAATATGAGACTGACCAGGTGGTCTTTGATGTTGCAGGAGTATAATCTGGACATCCGTCATATTGCTGGATGTGACAATGTGATCGCGGATTGTTTATCAAGGGTGGATGATCAGTCGTAGGCTATCACAGGTGTGTGGGTTTGAGTGGAGGAAAATAGGCTGCCCTTATAGTGCAGCCGGGAAAAACATATTAAAATATAAAAATCATATAAAAACTCTTTTGATATAGGTAATCGTATAAGTTTATAAGTTCATAGCCTATAGAGTTTGAGTAGTCCACGAACTATCAAACGGCTGAGCTGCTGTAAGCTCGCTCTGGGAGCATGATATTGTGTCTTTTTGCTATTGTTGGGAGGAGTTATAAAATGTGATTTTTTTTTTTATAATAAGATGTGTTTTGGTGATAAACTCAGCTTTGTTTAGTGCCATGCGGTCGCTGGGTGTGAGGGGCTTGATGGGGTTCTGTGTTTGTCAGATTTTAGCTCAGGGTTGAGCGAGTAAAATCTTGGGGGAGGTGTGACTCTTGTCCACGTGTTAGCATGCCCCACCTCTCGCTAGGATCGTCAGGGCAGGAACTTTGTAGAGTCTATGTAGAGTTTCCTAACTTAGTTCATGTGAGCCGTTGTACTATAAGTATTATGAATATGTATTTTGTTTTCATCTGAGTCAACGAGTTCTATTTTATATCATTAGTTATAAGTATTGTGTGTAAAACTTATTTGTAATGATGGGAAGAGAAACAGCCACAGTTGGGGGTCAGTGGGTGCGCCAGGCGGGAGGTGGGCCTAACTCACTCGCATTCCTCCCTCCCTCAGTGCTAGGGGAGCCTTTGTGTATCCCAGAGGAGAGAGAGAAATTACGTAACGGTTGTCAGTGGGCGGTCCTTAGTAGTTCACGTTGGGCTCACTAGAGGGCCGGGTATAAAAGGGAAGTCTAGCCATTTTTTCATCAGAACTCATTAGGCAGAGCGACTTCTCACTTCCATTGTCCCGTTGGTGCAGAGCTAGTCAGCCAACGTATTATCGCTTGAGTTCTCCACGAGATACTTGCCTATTAGATAGCCTATTTTGGAAGGGTTGACTTAGAATAGGATTGATTTATGTTTGTTGCACTTGTATATGCATTTCCCTGTGTGTTATTATTATTATTCCTGTTTCTGCTAGTCTAGGTAATGCTAGACTGGGGTAAGGCTTTTCTGTGTTACGAGTTGTTGTTTGATGCAGTGGTTAAGCGATAAACCTGCATACTCGTTTCGGTTTCAGTGAAGCCTAGGTTGTCTTCGCGGCTGACTGTTGTTGAGTTAATAATTTTACAGTGCGTGAGGGCAAGAGCCTAACCACCCTGTATTTTATTAACAGTTTGTTTTTACTTTGTCAGGAGCCGGGAGAAAACCAGATACAAGGGATCTGGATTTCTCAAAGTGCACTTGTTAGTTTTAAGTAATACTTTAAACAGTCGTGAGGACTTCGCTAGGGCTACGAGCCGTTTTTGCTCAGTCACTGCTCCCTTTTTGCCTACAATACCCCAGCTAGACTTTACTCGATTAGTAGATACAGAATAGTATTGAAGCTTTCCTTATGTATGATATTGTTTATGCACTATTGATTTCATGTGTTTGCAAGCTTCGCTACTTTAGTGATTAGTGGCCCACGAGCACAATCCGAGTAGGCTATTGCCGTTGCATTTGCGGAGTACTTCTTTTTAATGTTTGCCATTTACTATTGCATATTCTTTTAATTATTCTTATGCCAATTTAAGCCTTTAATAGTATTTAATTGCCAGTGTTTTTGCTTATTGAATTACTGTTCAAAATCCGATACGTACTTCTTACGAGCATCCGAGAAGCATCTAACTTTTTTCAGGAAGATTCCTTGCTCGATGCTTAACCCTTATTTAGCGGCGAGCAACATAAGTCGAGTTAAAAAAAAGCTGGACTATGTGGCGGCGCTCGACATAACTCGAGTGGCAATTTCAGCAACGTAATGTGGCTGAGAGAGAGAGACAAAGTGGTGGCAGGAGACTAGCGAGCGTATGACTGCTCCAGACCACCGCGGCGAACCTACTGACACAAATCTCAGCTCCCTCCTCCCTCTCATCACTCGCTACATACTCAATTATGTACTGAAGTACCGAATTACCTGCTTTTTGCACTCGCGTTGCACGGTTATTGCAAGAAAACTATCCATCATACAAGGATCGTTATGGTGTCATTCGAAAGCTCTGTTTATGCCCTTTCAGGGATAGGTATTTGTTTTACGTTCTGGGTCTTATTTAGGCATGAAAATGATCACGTAAACAGCCCTATTTTGGCTAAAAACACCCCGCTGTGCGGTACACATAAATAAACCGCATAGGCCGCTCGTAAGGTGTTAAGGACTATTAATTAACGTAACGTAATAGTGCCGATCCGAAGTAGAGGGTGGAGGACTTCTTAAGTTCATAGTCAAGGGTGGATTACTTCGGCTTCGGCCAACACTATTCTTTTGTGTTGTTGTTTCTTACTTCATTGTTTGATTGTTGACCAGACTAGATAATTCCTGTCTCTTTATTAGTCTGTTGTTGAACACTAGTACCGAGTTCTTGTATACCCCGTTATAGCAGATTGAACTCTGGAGGGTATTGGTGTTTTTTGTTCGGCTGGCAGTACTCAGGGGTTGGGATCGTGTGTTTCCGTTGTGGCAGCGAGCCGTATTCGAGTCCTGATTGAGAGCCCTTGTGTACCCGAGTGCCAGTTCGTAACACCTTTGAATGATTCAATGCTTCAAAACTTATCAGAATTTATGACATGAGCCATAATACCTGCACACTCACTTGACACATCATTGAATCTTTAAAGGGCTTTCCTCGCTAGACCTCCATCAAGCTTAGACAAATACTCCCTAGACCCCCTCTCAAGATAAATTTGTAAATTTTCAGTAGAAAAATGTACTGGCCAAAGGCCGGTTTCCTCTAAAATAAGAAGCTCGCTATTGCTAGCCAGGAAAAAATCGACACCTAAAGGGCACGAAGAGTCTTAATATTGTTACAAAAAATGAGGCAAAAGGTCTCAAAATCGCCAAACTATCGGAACAAACGTCTTCTTAAAAACCTTCAAAACTAATATGCTAAACATGAGGGAGAAGGGGTTTTAAAAGGCGAGTACTACCCTTTAAAGCCAAGTTCCGGATTGTTTCGCTTGGGTTCGATACAGATTCAAAATAGTGTGCAGGTATTATGGCTCATGAATGTACAGTCACGAACCATAATACCTATTCACCCATTTGAACCTGTATCGAACCCAAGCGAAACAATCCAATGTTCCGTTATATCCCTGAGGCTTCACAACTTGGCTTTCAAGATTCAAAGATTCAAATGGGTATGCAGATATTATGGCTCATGAATGTACAGTACAGGCGTGGTCACTAATTCTCATAAATGTTTAGCCCTCGAGCTGATTCAATGAAAATCCAAAAATTAAATATCGGGTAAAGAACATATAAGGCGATTCATTATAACTCGAGATAGCTTCGTATATTACAGACCGCATTAATGAAAACGACTGCACACTTAAGTCAGAAACATTGGTCCCATTATTTAGCCCCCTACAGCACAATTCTATATACTGCAAAATGTATGTACAGGTGCCCACATAAATTTTGTTTCTCGTCGTGATTTTATGTATGAAGTAACATAGTATGAATGAATTGCGAGTGTAGTTTCTGTTAACCCATACAGTACCGGGGACGTCCTTTTTATATCATTTTATGTCAACTATTAGACGATTTTATTCAACTTAGGAAGGACCGCTAACAATAAGAAGGCTTTAAACTAGCTCGAACAACCTTTTTAACTACCACATATCCTTTCTAAGTTGCATAATATAGTTTGAATACAGCTAGAATACAGCTAGAATACAGCTAGAATACAGCTAGAATAAAGTATAGCCCACGTCGCTGGTACTCAAAGGGTTAATTATCAGCTAATCAGATGAATTAACCACTGCATAAAGAAAACCCACTCGTAAGTCAATCATGCCAATATATTTGTATGTATAAGATCACGAGAGGAACATAACAACTACAGTATATATTTCTCAGCCACATAAGGTTACGTCAGTTCGAACCTTTGAACCATTAAGGGGGGATGGTTCACTTTTTGGTAGTAATATTTTTATGTTTAATATATTCATTATATTTATAGTTTCCTCCCTAGACCTCCATCAAACTTTAAAACAATATCCATTAGATCCCCCTTCCTTGTAGAATAATTTGTAAATTTTTCGGTAGAAAAATGTCCCGGGTGAAGGCCGATTCTTCCAATATTACAGGCTCACTATCTTTCACCTGGATAAAAATCGACACCTAAATAGCACGACAGGTTTTAATATTAACAAATAAATGGGGCGAAAATTTTAAAATCGCCAAACTAATGGGCCGAACGTCTTAAAATGTGAAAACTAATGGGGCTAAACATGAGGGAGAACAGAGTCTAGAAAAACAACCCATCTCCCCTTAAAGTCAAGTTCTGAAGCATATGGCCTAAAACAAGCAATGTATTGTTTTGATTACGTTCGATACTAACTTATCCTATACTGTACCGGTGACATACTTTTTTATTTTATTCCGGCAACTATTAGACAATTGTATTCAGCTTAAGAAGGATCTCTAGCAATAATAAGGCTTCATACTATCTAAATCAATCCCTTAAACTACCACAGATCCTTCCTAAGCTGCATAATATCGTCTAATTATAGCTAGAATATAAGATAACACGTCACTGGTACTCAAAGGGTTATTCATATGGGTGCGTCGCGATTTATGGATTCAGTCCGCTATAGTTTCGTGTATTTAAAGCCAGCACTCTTCTAGATGTGTTGTTGTACACTCGGATACCATAATATAGTCTCTCGCTGACTCCTAAATATTCGTGGACGGCACCTATTTCTAATTATGGAAGTTTATCTCTGGAAACGAATTTATAAATGTAATTTTCTGTGCATCAACTACAAAACTATATATACTATTTATTGAAAAGCAATGTTTATCCAGTAATCAACCCTGCTAGTTAGAATTGCATAAGGACAATCGTAAGGAGTCCAGGAAAGTTCTCGAGTGGGTTAGAGGCTATGACCTATGGCATCCGAGTGTACAATACAGTTCCCCGCACATGGTCCATTCCTCTCTGAAACTTTTATTAATGGAAGAAAACTCAATATAATTGGAAATAAGGTGGAGTATTTTATTTATAGATGCAAAAAAATAAAAATAAATAATTAATTACTGCATAGCAAGCAACTCAATTCAGAAATACTAATTTTTCTATTCGTAGATATAATCTTAGAGAGGAAAAGAACTAGTGCGGGGAACTTTACATTCCAGGAGAAAAATCGTGATCTAGGCCTAATGCTTCGATTTTTTCCCGAACTAAATTTAATACTATCCAAAAATTACTTAAGGGGGGATGGGCGTAATTATTTGCTCGTGTATGTATCTTTTTATGATGTTTCTATTTTCCTCCTTAGACCTCCATCAAGGAAGTTTAACACAGGGTCGAAACCATCGATATATTATTTAGGCAAATATATTAGTCATGTCGATAAATCTACAGTTATACTACCCCTATTTTGTCGCTATTCTGTTGGTACTAATGGGTTAATATTATTAGTAGTAGACTTAGTATGGTTTGATGATGCGCGGAAATGTATATTTGACTTGAAATAGATACATTGAAGTATTACAAACCTTCGCAAACCCAACCCATAAACAGGGAACGTGAGGGGGAGTTTAGGCCGTCGCGGAAGCAGGTTACTTTTCGGTTAGGTTAGGTTAAGTTAGGTTAGGTTAGGCTAATGTTAAAAATACTAAAATGCGACGGTCCTCTGTATTAAACAACATTGTATATCAAAGTAAAAAATAAAAACAACAACAAATTACCTGAAAAACTCTTATCTGGTTGGTGATAATTTTTTTATCAAAATATTTTTTTTCAAGTTTCCGCGTCTGCTGAACCATCCAAAAACACGCTAAAAGGCGTGTTTTGAAGGGGGGAGGTGGTGGGGGGTAGTGGGGGAGGGGTAGTATAACTGTAGATTTACCGTTATGTCATGTACTTCATTGCCATATATGTCCAAACCGTCGGTAATTCATTATAATATACGCCCTAAATAAGTAACAACAAATCTAAGGATGTAGTATCCGGGCTACGGTCGTCATGTTTACATAGGTCGTACGCTAGCGGTTTCGCGTGTGTTTTTGTTTTATTCTATGTTTGGCCCCTGCTGGCAACATATATGATGACGACAATAAGTCATGGGGGCATGAGGGGGGCAAAGCACCACCCCCCCTCAACTTATTTTTTGTATCGCACGGCAGTCAAAACTGCCGGAAATGTGATCGCGAGCGAGCGAATATGTTTTGTTGCTTTGGTGTATTAAGATTGATGGATAATGTTTGTTTTGCAATTTCCGACGTGGTTCATAGAATAACACACCTAAAAACAAAACAAAACAAAGGAAAACAAATACAAAATACTTCTATAAATCATTCCCGGTGTTAAACAGGATATTTACCGGTTTTTCCGAGGGTTAAAACACATTTTCCTATGATCTTTAAAGCTGTCGATAACTGGAAGTACCGTATTGACAACCTTGTAACGAAAAAGACATTTTAGTACCATACTTTTTTATTAGGTTTGGACGAGGGTTAAAACAAATGTTCGTATGATCTTTAGAGCATAATTATAGATTCCATATTTATCTTCAAATATATAAACAAAAAAATCGTGGTATTAAAATAATAATGAACCGTCCCTCCTTCAAGATAAATTTGTACATTTTTCGACAGAAAAATTTCCCGGTCGAAGGCCGGTTTCCTTTTAAATTACAGGCTCACTATCGCTGTGATTTGGATTTAGAACCCCAAAACCTAATTTAAACTATATTTGATATACCGAGAGAATAGAAGATTAGTGAAAGCTTAGGCTAGTTTTATTAGTTATTCAAATACTTTAATAAGATACAATTTGGGAAAGGTTAGATTAGGTGTTTAAGTTACGCTAAATCTAGCATATAATACAATGCAGACTGGAAATTTGGGTTGTAAAACTATTCTTATCCAATACTATATTATTAGTTACATTATCGGTATAGTAACACATTCAATACTTGACGAAGGGAACAAAATAATGTGCGTGACCAAACGTTATGTAAACAAAGATATTTGGAAGTAATAAGGGAATTATTCTGTGATAAGCATGCCTTGATGACATTTGAATAACGAAATATTACCCCAGGCATAATGTATAAACAATGCTATACCCTGTTCCAAGTAAGTAGGCCAAAACTCTTGACCATTAACCTCCATAATTCACGAACAATTAGAGCAATCAAGCTAATATTACTACCATTTGGAAAGGATCAGCCAGGGAATAGATGTGGAAATTTACAGCACTATTGCTCCATTCCTTTCTGAGTTATAGGAGTTATGGTTCACGATTTCTGGCCTACGTACTCGGAACAGGGTATAGTTTATATGCACGATTACGTACCAATCACAAGTCCTTTCCTCCTTCAACGCAATAATAACAACACTTTAACACCGACCACCACAACACAAGCCCACCGCCGATCACCTGCTCCGAACACTGGAGAGCTCACCCTGAAAACAACTCACCCCGACTTTTCCTCACCCCGAAACGAAGGCGCCTCTGACTATGTTTTATTATTTGTAATTAAACTAACGTAATCTAACTTAACCTAACCTAACCAAAACAGTGCAAATTCCTCGTACTTTGCGGGGCGAGTTGTTTTATGGGCGACATCTCCAGTAACCCTTCGATCAGCTGTCCGCCCCCACCACTACCCATCTGGCCCCCTAGCGGTATCACCATCAATTATATCATACAATTTAGAGAGAACTGGGCTAAACAATTTCAATCCAGTACCTTTCTATTATGCTAGATTATTTGGCCACATTCGAGTTTCAGGATATAAGGAAGTTGGAGCCTTAACCCCTTCTGTACCGGAGACGTCTTTTTAACTTTATTCTGACTACTGTTAGACGATTATATTCAGTTCCAAAAGGGCCTCCAGCAATTAAGAGGCTTGGAACTATCTCCCTTAACCCGTTTTACTACCACAAAACCTTCTTAAGCTTAACAATACCGTACATATATAGCTAGAATATGATTCGAAAGACGTCGCCGGTACAGAAAGGGCTAAACATCAATATTAAACAGAATGCGATAATAATGCTGATTTCCGAGGGGTAGAAAGTGTCTCGAATTTGTTTTGAACCCTTGAGGAATATGACGCATTTAAACAGTTTATTCTGGCTAGCAGTTGACGATTTTACTCAGCTCAAGAGATAATTTTGGAAGTCAGAGGGTTAATTGAGATACAATTTACCCCTTTGATTCCTAAAGGGCCTTCCAATGCTGAGCAAAATCGTCTAATGATAGCCAGAATAAACTGTCAAAACGCGTCATAATCCTCTAAGGGTTGAGGGTATATACAATGTGTATATATTTATTATACATGCCGTATTTTAGATAGTAATTCTGCTAAATATTGATGTCTACATCTCGCAACATTTACAACAAAATATAATTCCACCAAACCCTGTTCCAGATAGGTAGGGCAGCAATCGTGAACACTAATCTCTGTAACTCAAAAATGGCTCAAACAAATGAGCTGCAAATGTCTACACCTAATCCCTGGCTGACCCTTCCCAAATGGTAGAAATATTAGCTCTACTTGCTCTAACCATTGGTGAGGTTACCCTTTGAGTACCAGCGACGTGTTTTATCTTATATTCTAGCTATAATTAGACGATATTATGCAGCTTAGGAAGGATCTGTGGTAGTTTAAGAGGTTGATTGAGATAGTATGAAGCCTTATTATTGCTAGAGATCCTTCCTAAGCTGAATAAAATTTCCTAATAGTTGCCGGAATATAATGAAAAATATGTCATCGGTACAGTATGGGTTAATGTTAAGAGTTTGGGCTGACTTATTTGGAATAGGGTATAGTATTGCCTTGCTCTCAATACCTACCACTTTCTGCCTCTTGGTCGGCTGTCAATTTATTTAACTTTTATTGTATAGAGGATTAAATCGCTTATCACTCAGTGTTAAGGCCGAATCAACTCGTTGGGATCAAGTGGTCTGTGGGGGTTTCTGTATCTATGTAACTCTATGTACAGTAATTTAACACTATTGCCAAGCTAACTTCTAAACGTCAGCCAAGCTAATGTTGAAGGTGAGGGGGGACGGGGATTATTCTATTAAGGGAGCCCACCTCGCTTTTGTTTTCTCTTTCTCTCCCTCTCTCTTTGGCTTGTATCCATTCGGCCCCATTCAGCCTACTGTTTTAGGACGTTTACCCCCATCCAGGTGTTAATATTTTCCTGGCGAGCGGTAGCGAGCCAGCATATATATTTTTGTTTTGACAGCAAGCTAAATTTGTAAATTTTTCGATAGAAAAATGTCTCCGGCGAAGCCGGATTTCTCCATACAATGCTGGCTCGCTATCGCTCGCCAGGAAGAGATAGACACCTGGATGGGGATAAACGTCTTAAAACAGTTGTCTGAATTGGGCCGAATGGATACAAGCCAGGGAAAGAGAGAAAGGAGAGAAAGTTAAAAAAAAAACGGTGACCCCTTTAATATATTTGTATTATTATATAGATATACAGTACTTGTTTGTTCCCTAGACTTCCATCAAACCTAGAGATACACCCCCAAGACCATATCAATTTGTAATTTTGTTCGTAACATTTTGAAATATGTCCTGGCCGAAGGCTGGTTACTATTAAGATACATACTCGCTATCGCTCGCCAGCACCCAATGGCACGAAAGCTGTAAGTATTGACAACAAAATTGGGTAAAAGGTCTTAAAATCGCCAAACTAAAGAGGTGAACATCTTAAAGTCTTATAACTAATGGGGCTAAACATGAGGGAGAAGGGCGGCCAGAAAAGAAGAGAACAAACAGCTCCCCTTAAAGGAAGTGGCCAATTAGGATGCAAGGCTGGTGACGCTAGACCTGTACCCCTCCCCCCCCCCCCCCTGGATCGGAAACACATCAATCCACACTACCGACCCCGACACAACATTCCAATACTCTCTCCCTCTGTCTGGCTCTCTCGCTCTCGCTCTCTCTCTCTCTCTCTCTCTCTCTCTCCCTTCTTGTTTTCTATCCTTTCCTTCAACTTTCCTTTTCCATCGGATATGCCATCTCTACTAGAATTAAGTCCTGATCACCTCGTTTGGATCGTAAGGTCTGTGTAGCCAGTGTATATATGTAAATCTATTTAAATCTCTCTCTCTCTCCCTCTGTTCCATTTACTCTTCTTGTGTTATACCCTAGCATATACCGGTATATATATATTTTTTAGATTTAAGGCCGAGTTTACTAGTAGACACTTCAAAGTATATGTAGTCGGTGTATCTATAAAACTCTATGTAACTTTCTTTCTCTTTTGTATATATATTGTTTTTCTCTGTCCCTCCCCCCCTCCCACCTCCCACACACACACACACACACACAAACACACACACACACAAACACACACACAATACGTTCCATTATTTATGTTGCTCTCTTATTTACATTATCGTTGCCATTAGTGTATTACTGCAAGTTATCGTGTATTAAACGTAGCTGATATGCTTAAGGGAGCCCACCTCGCTTTTTTTCTCTGTCTCTCCGTCTCTCTTGGGCTTGTATCCATTCGGCCCCATTCAGCCTACTGTTTTAAGACGTTTACCCCCATCCAGGTGTCAATATCTTCCTGGCGAGCGGTAGCGAGCCAGCATATAATATTGTATATATATTTTTTGTTTACAGCAAGCTAAATTTGTAAATTTTTCGATAGGAAAATGTCTCCAGCGAAGCCGGATCTCTCCATACAATGATGGCTCGCTATCGCTCGCCAGGAAGAAATCGACACCTGGATGGTGATAAACGTCTTAAAACAGTTGGCTGAATGGGACCGAATGAATACAAGCTAGAAAAAGAGAGAAATAGAGAGATAAAGAAAACAAGCATGTGACCCCCCCCCCCCTTAATTGAATATTTGCCAACGTCCGCTCACCTTCAAACCAGAGTATCGGTTAATATGTCAATTTCAGCGAGTAATTGGGTAATTATGCCTAAATGGAACATTGAAGGTATTACACGAATAGTATGGAACACTTGCAGAACACACATCCTTCGTCATATCAGTCACTGGGCTAATATCACAGAGATTTATCTTCCATTGACTATAATTTATATTGTTTGAGTACATAATTATATGATTATTCATCTTATTTAAATGAACTTACAAAGACTGGACACAGACACATGCAATACGGAACAATGATAATAATAATAACATATACAGTACAGTAGGTGTGCAGTTATAATAACATATACAGTACAGTAGGTGTGCAGTTATAATAACATATACAGTACAGTAGGTGTGCAGTTATAATAACATATACAGTACAGTAGGTGTACAGTTATAATAACATATACAGTAGTGTGCAGTTATAATAACATATACAGTACAGTAGGTGTGCAGTTATAATAACATATACAGTACAGTAGGTGTGCAGTTATAATAACATATACAGTACAGTAGGTGTGCAGTTATAATAACATATACAGTACAGTAGGTGTACAGTTATAATAACATATACAGTACAGTAGGTGTGCAGTTATAATAACATATACAGTACAGTAGGTGTGCAGTTATAATAACATATACAGTACAGTAGGTGTACAGTTATAATAACATATACAGTACAGTAGGTGTGCAGTTATAATAACATATACAGTACAGTAGGTGTGCAGTTATAATAACATATACAGTTCAGTAGGTGTGCAGTTATAATAACATATACAGTACAGTAGGTGTGCAGTTATAATAACATATACAGTACAGTAGGTGTACAGTTATAATAACATATACAGTACAGTAGGTGTGCAGTTATAATAACATATACAGTACAGTAGGTGTGCAGTTATAATAACATATACAGTACAGTAGGTGTGCAGTTATAATAACATATACAGTACAGTAGGTGTGCAGTTATAAAAACATATACAGTACAGTAGGTGTGCAGTTATAATAACATATACAGTACAGTAGGTGTACAGTTATAATAACATATACAGTACAGTAGGTGTGCAGTTATAATAACATATACAGTACAGTAGGTGTGCAGTTATAATAACATATACAGTACAGTAGGTGTGCAGTAATAATAACATATACAGTACAGTAGGTGTGCAGTTTTCTCATTTACAAAAAAAAAAAAAAATATAAAATAGATAAAAGATACAAAACATATGATAAATAAAGGTAAATAGAAAATCCACTGCATACCCAATTCTGCGACCTAGAACTCTGAAATTTGTGTTATATTTCTTTGTTAAAAACAGATAATATATTTACTGTATATATACTGTATATATATGTAAACTTTATACAGTATATATATAGTATATATATATATACCGGTATATATATATATATATATATATATATATATATATATATATATATATATATATATATATATATATATATATATATATAAATATATATATATAAAATAAATATATATATAGATATATATATATATATATATAATATATATATATATATATATATATATATATATATATAATTATAAGTACAACAAATTAAATTAATTAGTCTAGGAGGAGTTTACGAAAATGACCAACACTCTTGTATTGACCTTTGACCTTAACTATTACGATATGTATTCGAAATTTGATATATATGTTATTCAAGTATTAAACAACTAACAAAGCCAGTTTTCCAAAATTTGAGAAATCTTTTTAAATAATTATTACTAGTTGACCTTTGGCCTTGACCTGTGACCTTGACCT
The DNA here is from genome assembly GCA_032716605.1 of Paralithodes platypus. Lineage (NCBI taxonomy): Eukaryota > Metazoa > Arthropoda > Malacostraca > Decapoda > Lithodidae > Paralithodes > Paralithodes platypus. The sequence goes on from CM064492.1 coordinate 51,865,278, forward strand.
TTATGTAATAATAGTTTTTGTTTGCATTGACGATGCCCTGGAAAATCAAATAAGCATGCCCAATTTAATTAAAACTAATCAGTAATTTAAATATATATTAGTAGACTAGTTGACCTTGACCTCTGACCTTTATCTTGACCTTTATGATATGTGTCATAAAATTCAATATTTTAATTTTCATCTCAAGTGCAATCATCTCACATAATTTTGTGAAGTTGGCATGAAAAGTAAAGAAATTAGCAAATTGACCTTATATTTGACCTTGTCCTGTGATCTTTACCTTTGAAATGGAATTTTATAGTTTCTTGAATGACCTTAGCCTAGGTATTCCGAATATACCATACATGGTAAGCCTAGTGATAATCTAACAGTTGGTATAAGAATTACTAGGGAAAAAAAAAAAAATTGACCTTTCGCCTTGACCTTTGACCTTACCCTTTATAATATTTATCTATAAGTTGGTCATTAAAATATCAAGGTTACCAGTAACTTGTATAGTGAAAATTAAGAAATTTAATTCAAACCTAAAAACAAATATGAAATATTGATATTATTTTCAACCTTAACCTTTGACCTTAGCCTTTAAGTTAAATTGAAAATTTAGTTTTGAGTGATCTTTGCATTGGCCAAATGTATATACCTGTGTAATTTGGTGAAATCCATCAAACGGTCTAGGAAGAGTTTCCGGATAGACGACAACAACGACGGACAAGCTGGCTGGTGATACCACTCTGCCTACGCAGAGCTGACAAGGCTGAGCTCATGAAATAGGATAATTATTTATGAGCTCAATTAAAATTATATTAACAAATATTTCTTCTTATAATGTAATCGAATACATTCATGAATATATGTTTTACAGCGAGTATTAAATTGTAATTCTTAGATTCACTTCAGTTATTAAAACCCGTTTTTGTTTTAGTAAGTAAGACACAATTTCGAATCAACACGTTTATTACAGAGGGTGTGAAGATACTGCCTAAATATCTCCCTCCCTCTCCCTGTCTGAGCCACTCTATCCCTCTCTTTGTATGATTCACTCCATCCAAGTTTCATTTCATACTCCCTCTTTTTGTTTCATCCACCCCTTCCCTCTCACTGTCTCATTCCATTTTTCCTCTCCATAATACAGCTCTCTGTCTTACTACATCCTTCCTCTCCCTATCACACTCCATTCCTCCTCTCCCTAACTGGATTACTCTACCCCTTACCCTGTCTCAACCCATCCTTCCTCTCCCTGTCTCATATCATATATACTCCTTCTTCCTGTGTCATCCACCCCATCCCTGATTGAGTGGCCTTGCCACTGGACTGGTAATCCAATGGACCCGGGTTAGAATCCTGATATGTCAAAGGGAAGATATTATTGGGATGGAATTTGTGCTATACCTAGTATCAGTGCATTACCACAAAGCCCACCGAAACGCCAAATAAATACCCTCATTGTTCCCTGATTAAATAGCACTATAGGAATATTCAAATATTCAAAAATATGCTATAAGGGGGCAATGCGTAGTGAGTTAATTGCTCAATAGGTGGCGTTCTGAGTGTGAGGGTCCGAGTCTAGGAGGTGAGACAGTGAAGCACTGGAGCGAGGCAGCTTCAGAGCCTCGAGACGTGAGTGAGCAACTAAGCCCCATGCATCCTGCGAAGGCCAGATGGCAGGAACTGGTTGCAGCTAAAAGTGCTTCACATGTCTTCCCCCCCCCCCCCCCTTAGACTGAAACGAGACCTCACGGGCTTCACCGTTCAACAATGGTTGAATGTACAGGCTCTCAGCCTATGCCCGAGAGTATGTGGAATATAGAAAGAAAAAAAATCCCTCACCCGTATCATCCACCCCATCCCTCCCCATAAGTCATCCACACCATTTCATCTACACCATCCCTTTCCCTACCTCATCCACCCATCTCTCTCCCTATATCATCCACCGCATATCCTTCACCCCAACTCTTTCCCTCCTGCATCCCTTCTCTCCCTGTCTTAGCCACTTCCCACTCCCTCTCTAACTCCACCGTCCCTCTCTCCCTTCTTCATCCTCCATCTCCCTGTCTCACTCCATCCTTCTACTCCCACTCATACTCCACCCTCCCTCTCTCCCTTCTTCATACTCCATCTCCCTGTCTCATTCCATCCTCTTACTCCCACGCTTACTCCACCATCCCTCTCCCCCTCCTTCATCCTCCATCTCCCTGTCTCACTCCATCCTTCTACTCCCACTCTTACTCCACCATCCTTCTCCCCATATCACCCACTCCATCTCTCGCTCACCCCTTCACCTCTTCCTCTCCCCTGTCTGAGCCACTTCCCCTCTCTCCCATTGTCAATTTCCCGACCTCTCTCGTCATGCCAACCTCGTTACATACCTTGCCCTCTCCCTGGTTGTCTGTTTCTCTTAGGCAGTCTTCGCCCTTACCCTCTTTCACTATACCTGCTTTTATTTCGGTTGATGGTAAATTGAGTCCCTTGGTGTGCGGAATTACGGTGTGAGTATCCTAGGTTTGAGTCCTTGGAGTACCACATGTATTCATTACTTTCATTGATTTAATGTATTAGTTTTATGTGTAAGTTAATTGGTGGGTTGGTGAAAACAAATACGAAATTATTAATATATTTAGCTAGTTTTACCATCAACTACTCTTTTTTACACTTCTTGTTCGCCTCTCCTATTTTTTTCTTTCTCTGTGCATGAGGGAAACAAAAGGCAAAACTGCCTGTAACAAGTGTCTCCTCCAAAGTTAAACGAGTGTAAGAGAGCCAAACTCAAGGTACGTTAGAGTCAAAATGTCTGGACACACGGAGCTTGAAGCAGTTTAAGGGGGGTGACCTGCATTTGTTTCTCTCTCTGGGTTGTATTCATTTGGCCCCATTCAACCTACTGTTTTAAGATACTGTTTTAAGAATCCCCATCCAGGCGTTGATTTATACCTGTCGAGCGACAGCGAGCCTCCACATTTTGGATAATGAGTTAGACAGCTGGCTAAATTTGTAAATTTTTCGATAGAAAAATGTCTCCGGCGAAGCCAGGTTTCTCATTAAAATGCTGGCTTGCTGTCGCTCGCCAGGACAAAATCGACACCTGGGTGGGGATAAATGTCTTAAATCAGTTGGCCGAATAGGGCCGAATCGATATAACCCTGAAAGAGAAAAAAGCAGGTCACCCCCCTTAAGTCATACTATGAGGAAAAGACAGATTGAGGAAGCAGAGTTCCAGAGCTTACCTGTTATTGTTAATATATGCTTGTTTTATCCACAACTTATCTTCTCACACTTCTTCAATGTTACTCTTATCCAGTCTTCGCCCTTTATCTATTTCAGCAAAGGCGGTATCACACGAGCGCATTTTCCGGCAATGTTCGAAGAGCAAGTTTTTTGTTCGTACTGTTTTGAGGCTCTTTCGCTGCTTCGCATTAGAATCGGAAACAAGATCGAAGGTAGATTATATTAGCTAATTTAATGTTTACGGAACTTATATTTTGAAGCTGCCAGACTACCATTGCCCGTTAGAAATGACGGAAAGATCGCTGGTGTGACACCACATTTAGCCAGTTTTCTCCCGTTCCCTCTGTCACTATACTCTTTTTTATTTCGGCTGATGGTAAGTTGAATCCCATAACAACTGATTCTTATTCTTGTTCATAATTATATAACTACAGTATATATATATATACTGTATATATATATATATACTATATATATATATATATATATATATATATACTGTATATATATATATATATATATATATATATATATATATATATATATATATATATATATATATATTTATATATATATATATATATATATATATATATATATATATATATATATATATATATATATATATATATAAATATATATATATATATATATATATATATATATATATATATATATATATTCTAGATATATATATATATAAATATATATATATATATACCGGTATATATATATATATATATATATATATATATATATATATATATATATACATATATATATATATATATATATATATATATATATATATATATATATATATATATATATAATATATATATATATATATATATATATATATATATATATATGTTTCTAATCTCTCAGTGGGGATCGAACCGTCGACCATCAGGACGATAGCCAAAGCTTTAATCAACTACACCACGGCACTACAGCAGACTGCCATGGTGTAGTTGATTAAAGCGTCGGCTATCGTCCTGATGGTCGACGATTTGATCCCCACTGAGAGATTAGAAACATTTAGTGGCTCACGTGTATTTGTGATATATTCTCAATATATATATATATATATACCGGTATATATATACAGTATATACAGTATATATTGTGCTTGTTATATCAACAACTTCTCCGTTAACACTTATATTCTTGTATCTTTATCTCATCCAGTCTTCACCCTTTCCCTCTTTCACCATTTACGGTATTTTCAGGTGATGGTAAATTGGATCTGTTTAGCTTTGCTATATGTTCCATTGTTCCTATATGGTATTTGGCTTTTAACTGATATTTTACTTCTATTTTTACGACGAGCTTGCCTTGTTTGCTGTTCATATGATTGACAGTTCTCTTCTCTATTTTTCATTAATGACAAATCATCATTTTGTATTTATATTTTGATTATTACACAACATGTTGTATTATGTATTCCTCTAATTTAGAAGTCTCCTTGCGCGCTTTCTCTAATACAAGCTTTCGTTTATTTTTCTAGTTGTTGTATTTATTGTATTCTTTATTATTATTTTGTGTTTACTATATCTTCATTCTATTAATCACAACGTCCACTTATTTTGTTTTCGCTTATAACAACTGTTATCGCTTTATATTTTCTTTGGCCACTCTGTCCAGGGTCAACGAGAGCGGCAGCATACATCATTAATGTGCGATGCATTATTGGTTTGCCTCTCTGTGAATAACTCCATCTCTCTCTCTCTCACATACACTCTCTCTCTCTTTCACACACACACATCAACACACGCATACTGTACACATACACACTTGCTCTCTCTCTTGATCTCTCTTCCACACACACACACGAACACAACATGTCACACACACTCTCTCTCTCTCTCGTTCTCTCACAATCTCTCTCTCTCTCTCTCTCTCTCTCTCTCTCTCTCTCTCTGCCCCTCTCTCTCTCTCCCCTCAACAAACCAACCCACAGGGTATGAACAATAACTTTGGCCTGATGAATCAATTGGTTGGGCCGGGCGGGGGTCAACAAATAACACAACCCACGAATCTATTCAACTATAGGTTACCTCTTAATTGACCCCTTGAGGATTATGCTGCATCTTGACAGTTTAGAGAGAGAGAGAAAAAGAGAGAGTTAGAGTTAGAGTTAGTAATTAACCCTGTCAAAATACAATAACGCATATTTTTTATTTTCTGGCTATTATTGGACGATTTTAGGCAAATTAGGAAGGATCTGTGGGAAATAAAAGGGTAAAGACTATCTCAACTAATCCTCTGCCTTCCACATACCCTACCGATTGTGAATAAAGTCGTCTAATGATAGCCAGAAATCAGAAAATAAATGCGTCATCGTGTCATATTTAAGGGACCCCACCTCGCTTTTTTTTTTCTCTTTCTCTCCCTCTCTCTTTGGCTTGTATCCATTCGGCCCAATTCAGGCTAATTTTCTAAGACATTTACCCCGATCCAGGTGTAAATATATTCTTGGCAAGCGGTAGCGAGCTAGCATATATATACTTTTGTTTTGACAGCAAGCTATATATGTACATTTTTCGATAGAAAAATGTTTCCAGCGAAGCCGGATTTCACTATATATTGCTGGCTCGTTATCGCTCGCCAGGAAGAAATTGACGCCTGGATGGGGATAAACGTCTTAAATCAGTTGGCTGAATGGGTGGGGGGGGGGGGGGGGGGCAGAATGGATACACGCCAAAGGGAGAAAAGGAGAGAAAGATAAAACAAAAAGCCGGTGACCCCCCTGAACAACTGGTGGATCTGTTCAAGGTCAAAGAAAACGGTAGCCCATGTTTTAATTAACTCTTTTAATTCGGGGGAAGCTAGTTTATTATATATGCTGGCTATACTATCATAAGACGATTTTACTCAGCATAGGAAGGACGTCTACCCATTAAAAGGCTACAGACTATATCAATCAATCCAAGTAGCTACTATACATGTGGTCGTTTCTAAGCTTCATAAAATCGTCTAAATTTAGCTTAAATACAATACGAAAGGCGTCGTCGGTACTGAAAGGGCTAATCTATGTTACCTCTCAATTTTTCAACTCCAGCGCACTCACCCTCTCTCTCTTTCTCTCTCCACCAAATAATTTCTATATTTGTTTGCCAACTATTGCCATTCTGATGAAACACCTTATTTCTACCTCCAGGCTTTCTGAACCTGACTTTCAACGCTCTACAAAATAATTTCTACTTCTCTGCCAACTATTTCCACTCTAGATAAACACCTATTTATCTTTCTTCCAGCGCACTCACCCATTTACTCTTTCTCTCTCCACCAAACTATTTGTATATTTTTTCTGCCAACTATTTCCAGTCTAATGAAACACCTATTTCTATTCTGTTACCTCTCAATGTGTCCGGCGCATTCACCCACTTACGCTCTCTCTCTCTCCACTCTTTCATTACTTCATATTTCTGCAAACTATTTCCCTTCAATTAAAACACTCTTCTGTCTATTTGTTCTGTAAACTAGTTGCCTTCTATTAAAACCCTCTTCTTGCTATGTTTTCTGTCAACTATTACCCGTCTATTAAAATACTCTTCTCTATTTTTTCTGTCAACTATTACCCTTCTATTAAAACACTCTTTATATTTGTTCTGCCAATTATTACCCTTCTATTAAAACACGCTTCTTTATATTGTTTGCTGCCAACTATTACCATTCTATTAAAACACTCTTCTTTATATTGTTTTCTGCCAACTATTACCCTTCTATTAAAACACTCTCTTTATATTGTTTTCTGCCAACTATTACCCTTCAATTAAAACACTCTTCTTTATATTGTTTTCTGCCAACTATTACCCTTCTATTAAAACACGCTTCTTTATATTGTTCTGCCAACTATTACCCTTCTATTAAAACACTCTTCTTTATATTGTTTTCTGCCAACTATTACCCTTCTATTAAAACACTCTTCTTTATATTTGTTCTGCCAATTATTACCCTTCTATTAAAACACTCTTCTTTATATTGTTTTCTGCCAACTATTACCCTTCTATTAAAACACTCTTCTTTATATTGTTTTCTGCCAACTATTACCCTTCTATTAAAACACTCTTCTTTATATTGTTTTCTGCCAACTATTACCCTTCTATTAAAACACTCTTCTTTATATTTGTTCTGCCAATTATTACCCTTCTATTAAAACACTTATTTATATTTGTTCTGCCAATTATTCCCCTTCTATTAAAACACTCTTCTTTATATTGTTTTCTGCCAACTATTACCCTTCTATTAAAACACTCTTCTTTATATTGTTTTCTGCCAACTATTACCCTTCTATTAAAACACTTTTCTTTATATTTTTTCTACCAACTACTGTATTTCCATTCTATTAAAACACTCTTCTTAAAAAAAAAAAAGAAAAAAAAAAACTATTTCTCTTCTATTGAAACACTCTTCTTTCTATTGTTTCTATCAACTATTACCCTTCCATAAAAACACTCCTCTTCCTATTATTTCTGCCAACTATTTTTTCTATTTTTTTTTTCTATTTTTTCTGCCAACTATTACCCTTCCATTAAAACACTCTTCTTTCTATTTCCAGGCTTTCTGAACACGAGTCCCAACGCCAGCGGCCGCGGGGTGGTGAGTAACTTGGGGCTGATGGACCAACTCGCGGCTCTGTCTTGGGTCAACGAGAACGCCAGACACTTCGGGGGAGACGCTTCCAGGGTCACGCTCTTCGGTCACGCCTCGGGGGCTGCCTGCATCAACTACCTGATTGTCTCACCTGTCGTGGTGCCAGGTAAGAGGGGGAGGAGCTATACTATATAATGTAATAATATATTATGTATAAAAGGCTCGCTATCGGTCACCAGGAAAAAAATCGACACCTAAATGGCAGGAAAGGTCTTAAAATTGACAACGAAATGGGGCGAAAGGTATTAAAAACATAAGAAAAGTGGGGATTGGGCCTGAGTATATAGATAGATAGATAGATAGATTTGTTTTGTTTATGATTTTACTTAGGCCCATTCCCCACTTTTCCTATTTTGTTTTTATTTTGTATGGAGGGGGGGGGGGGGGGAGGAGGGATGCGATTAAAGACAGAGATTATATTGAATCTGTCAATTAAAGAACATTAATCCTAATCTTAACATTAATCATCCATTACAAACCCATTACAAACCCCAATGTACTTGAGTAAACTAATATCAAATTATTTAATTATACTGGGGTAAGGATTCTTGGCGACGAATGTAAGTGTAATTATTACCTGAATAACTCCCCAGTTGTGGTAACAGGTATGTTTATAGTTTTGTTCCTATGTGTATGAACTAGGCAATTAGACTCACCTGGTAAATAAATCTAACTCCAAGACAACAACGCAATATATAGTTTTCATAATTCAGTGCGACAAAAACGAAACACTTCATTGCTTGATTTCCTTTGTAATCCAGGGGCTTAACACGGGCTGCTAAGAAGCATTCTGTTCCAAGCTCGAGATGTAAATAAAGAACAGAAAGAAGAAATTGTGCCAAGAGGGTGACGTCTATCTACATTAATTCAGTGCTGTCAACACATTAAAATCACGATCAAAATGTCATTGGGCTTAAACTATATTTCGATTTAAGCCTTTTCGAGTTGTGGGATCATGTGAGCTATGACAACGGACTTCTGATTGCCTAGCGAAAAATTTGCAATTTTAATAATAAGTAAATATACAAGGATATAAACCCTATACCCCTTAGGGGGATAGTGGCCGGTTTTTTGGTCTATTAATTAATGTATTCATATATTTTGTTTTAGTTTCCTCGCTAGACCTCCTTCAAGCTTAGAAAAGAAAAAAACCCTAGACCCCCCCTTCAAGATGAATTTGTACATTTTTCGGTAGAACAATGTCCCGGCTAAAGGACTGTTCATCTTAAAATAACAGGCTCGCTATCGCTCGCCAGGAAACAATCGACGCCTAAATGGTAGGAAAGGTCTTAAAATTGACAACGAAATGGGCCGAAAGATAATAAAATCGCCAAACTAATGAGCCGAACGCCTTACAAACTCAAAACTAATTGGGCTAAACACGAGGGAGAAAGGGGTCCAGAAAAACGACCCATCTTCCCTCAAAGGCCCGCTGCAGCTCCGACGGGGAACATTCCTGCCGGCTGTCGTTGTAGCCTAAGGGACCCTACCTCGCGTTTTTTCTCTTTCGTTTCTTCTCTCTTTGGCTTGTATCCATTCGGCCCCATTCAGCCTACTGTTTTAAGACGTTTACCCCCATCCAGGTGTCAATATTTTCCTGGTGAGCGGTAGCGAGCCAGCACATATATATTTTTGTTTTGACAGCAAGCTAAATTTGTAAATTTTTCGATAGAAGAATTACTCCGGCGAAGCCGGATTTATCCATAAAGTTCTGACTCGCTTTCGCTCGCCAGGAAGAAATCGACACCTGGATGGGGATAAACGTCTTAAAACAGTTGGCTGAATGGGGCCGAATGGATACAAGCCAGAGAAAGAGAGAAAAGGAGAGAAAGAGAAAAAAAAGAAGGTGACCCCCCTTAATGACGTTTGGTGAGACAGTATATTCTGGCTATTATAGACGATTTTATTTCAATTAGGAAGGGTTTATGGAAGTCAGAGGGTTACTTGAGACCGTGTTTACCCTTCTAATTCCCACATATCCTTTATAAGCTGTATTAAATCGTCTAGTGATAGCTGGAATAAACTGTCAAAACGTGTCATAATCCTCATAGGGTTAACCCATTTGCTGGTGCAAGTTTAGGTGATATCCAGATCTGGCCCAGCGATTATTAACCCATACAGTACCGGTGATGCCTTGTTCGTTATATTGTGGCAACTACAAGACGATTTTATTCAGATTCGGAAGGACCTCTTGCAATAATAAGGCTTCAAACTATCTCAACCATTCCTTTTAACTACCGCAGATCTGTTCTAATAGCTGCATAATATCGTCTATATATAGCGAGAATAAAACATAACACACGTCACTGGTACTCTAAGGGTTAATATAGACATAGCACTGTCAAAGAATGGTACATCAAATCAGTATCTAATAATCAATTTGACTAAGAATTTTTAAACTTTCTGAGGTATTTCATAAGCATAGGTGAATACACTTATGAGTTCTAAATGGATGATTTATTACTTAATCCTACACTAAAAACTCATGCTAAGTAAGTTTAGAGAAGCAACAAATACGCAAAAATCATCATATTAAATAAGCTATATCACTTCTTTTGCACTTGATTAATAAAGTTATTATGTTAACTACTGTATTGATATTTAGATTAATTATGTTTTATTAATTCTGTTAGTCAGCATTAGAGTTAAAATCGAAATAACGATAATAATGTCTAGTGAAATACAATGAACAAGGCATTTGAAATACGACGGAAGCCATTATTCTATGAAATGAACTTGCGGGAACATTCGCTCTCATTAATTTCCTCATTACAAAAATCTCTGAGCCAACTTTATATATTACATTATCATTCCCAAAAGTAATTGACCCCCAGATTGGAATTAGCGAGGTAATTGATTCCGGCGTCATTAAAATTCGGAGATTATGGGGGGTCACCGGATTGTTTTATCTTTCTCTCCCTTTCTCTTTTTCCCGGGCTTGTATCCATTCGGCCCCATTCAGCCAACTGTTTTAAGACGTTTATCCCCATCCAAGTGTCGATTTCTTACTGGCGAGCGATAGCGAGCCAGCATTGTATAGAGAAATCCGGCTTCGCCGGAGAAATTTGTCTATCGACAAATTTACACATTTAGCTTGCTGTCAAAATACATATATATATATATATGTATATGCTGGCTCGCTACCGCTCGCCAGGAAAATATTGACACCTGGATGGGGGTAAACGTCTTAAAACAGTAGGCTGAATGGGGCCGAATGGATACAAGCCAAAGAGAGAGGGAGATAAAAAAAAGCGAGGTGGGCTCCCTTAATTGAATTCCTTTCATTGCGCAGAGTATCACAGAGGATCGTGTCTGAAGTGATGTATGTGATCTCAATCTTAACCCTTTCAAGATCCAATACGCATTTCTTTTCTGTTTTCTGGTAATTATTAGACAGTTTTATTCAGATTAGGAAGGGTATATGGAAATCAGAGGGTTGTTTGAGATAGTCTTTACCCTTTTAATGCCCACAGATCCTTCCTAAGCTGCATAAAATCGTCTAATGATAGCCAAAAGAAACTGCTAAAACGCGTCAGAGCTTCAAGTGGTTAAAATCGGTGTTACACAAGCAGTTTCTCTGGCATCTTTTTGTTCGGCAAATGTACTCCTCTAATTTGTCAACGTTTAATCAATTTGCCCATATTAGTACAATAACAACTTTCAGTCATTTTAATTATACCAATTTAATAATGCCCCGAAATAAATAAATAGGAAACAAATATCAAATAAAAAATAAATACGAAAATAAACATACAAACAACTCGAGAGACTCCGTGTTATTTTAATGTGATTACTCTGGCTAATTAAATATAATATTATCCACCGTAGAAATATTTATTGCTAGGTAAAGAGTCTCTTTAAGGGAGCCGACCTCGCTTTGTTCTCTCTCACTCCCTCTCTCTTTGGCTTGTATCCATTCGGCTCCATTCACCCTACTATTTTAAGACGTTTACCCCCATCCAGGTGTCAATATTTTCTTGACGAGCGGTAGCGAGCCAGCATACATATATTTGTGTTTTGACAGAAACAAAATTTGTAAATTTTTCGATAGAAAAATGGCTCTGGCGAAGCTGGATTTCTCCATACAATGCTGGCTCGCTATCGCTCGCCAGGAAGAAATCGACACCTGGATGGGGATAAACGTCTTAAAACAGTTGGCTGATTGGGGCCGAATGGACACAAGCCAGGGAAAAAGAGAAACGGTAGAGAAAGATAATACAAGCCGGTGACCCCCCTTAATCATATAATTGCAGGAATTATCTCAGAGGTTGATGTAAGTCTGATGATTATAGTGGAACTGTATATGATTCTTCAATAACCCTTAATTAACCCCTTCTGTACCGCCAACGTGTTTTTTATATCATGCTAGCTATATTTCGACGATATTGTGCAGCTTAGGAAGGTTGTGCGGTAGTTAAAAGGGTTGATTGAAATAGCTTGGGGCCTTATAATTGCTATATTGATCCTTCCTACACTGAATACAATCGAGTAGTAGCCAGAGCACGATGAAAATGATGTCGTCGGTACAGAAAGGGTTAATATAAGATTTGATTGTAACTACCGCCCAGCGAAATCATATAATAATAAACTTGTAACACTTTCACTGGGTGACCCTGAACTAAACATCTACACCCAATTATCCCTTTAACTTCCACATGCCCTTTTCATGCTTTAGGGGAGGCAGTTGGTTTTTCGAGCCCTCCTACTTCCCTCATGCTTAGCCCTATTAGTTATGAGATTTCAAGACATTCGTCCCATTAGTTGAGCGATTTTCAGACCTTTTGCCCCATATCTTTGCCAATATTAAGACCTTTCGTGCCATTTAGGTGTCAACTTTTTTCCTGGTGAGCGATAGCGAGCCTGTATTTGAAGAGGAATCGGCCTTCGGCCGGGACATTTTTCTACCGAAAAAATACAAATTTATATCGAAGAGGGATCTTTTGGGTGTTTTTTTAAGTTTGATAGAGGTTTAGAGAGCAAACTAAACCCCTTCCTTAAACCATTGAGCCGAACCAGTAAATTATGCTGCACAATACCGTCTGAGCTCCCCTAACTCCCACATACCCTTTTCATGCTTAACCACTTGAGGATCATGATGTGTTTATTCTGGCGATTAGACAATTGCATACAGCTTAACCCTCTCGCCTCTGGTAACATATTTATATTGAAAATGGTGAGCCGTTCTCTAATTTGCCATGAAATACCAGGCTGGGTGAGTTTTCGAAGCCTTGTGTTTTTCTGTATTTTAATCCACCAGAATGCTGTTTATTGTGATGTATCATATGTCAATGGAAAGAGGAATAACTATACTACATAATAAACAAAATAAAAATGTAAACAAATCGTAATATGAAAGTGTAAACGACTCCGGAATAAAAGTTTTTCCTGGGCAATTGTCTTCACACCGTCCTATCTCGACATTGTGAGTGATAACCATATATTTTTATTTGCTCAAATAATAGTATTTTTTCTGCTCTTTCCAAATCTGAAAACAGAAATTGTGTATCTTCAATAGTTCTCAAGCAGTGACCGAAACAAAAAAAGTATGACTTTGCATGATATGGTTTATAACATTATTGAATTATTTCGTTGTTACGATGTCTATGGTTCTCAATTTAGGCTGTATGAATACGGTAGATAATGCTGAAGAGAATAAAAAACACTAAAAGTTCCTACAACAAATACTTTTTGCTCTATGAATATTTGAAATGAAGAGCCAAAATGCGAATATTTACGCTTCACTCGTCTCCGTTCCGCCGACGCTAGCCGGGTTCCGAGCTGTTCCCCACCTCGGCGTTGCTTTATTTGCTCGGATACGTATATAACTGTTTTATATTACCGTTATCGGAAAATTATGCTCTTTCTAATGGTGAAAACCAAAATAATATAGCGTAATTGTTTCGCGAGCTATGTGCAAATTGTTTCCATGCATTGTTATTGTTATGTAAATATATGAGAAAGTTTATACAGTTGTATATCTTTGCCACAATGTACAACACTTTTATATAATTTTCCTTGCCAATAATTGTATAATGTTCATAGAACACATGTCAGTCATGAAGGTTGTCAATTTTACTTACCTGGTAGGGCCACAACCCTTTCCAACGAGAAGGGAAATGGCTCCTGGGTTGACAGTGATAAAACAAAACAAGAAAGCCAGGTTATCTTCAAGTAATAAATTCAGAAACAATTCTATTGTACACACAAATAAAGTAATATATAAATATATAAATATATATATATATATATATATATATATATATATATATATATATATATATATATATATATATATATATATATATATATATATATTCTCTTTTAAACTGACGAGGTTAAAAGCAATAGCAGCTTCAGCATTCAGGATTTTATTGTTACAGCTTTCAATAGTTCTAATAATTTTCCTCTGGGGTTCTGAGATGAGGTACAAAAGGTTAGCAAAATTCATGGTGGATCCAACGTTTCACAAGTAAACATCTTGCATCTTCAGGGAATGGAGAGGTAATGATTAGAATAGGGACAATGCATCTTATTTATACAAAATTCGAGGATCAAGTAGAGGGAGGTGGGCGGAGCTACTGGGTGTGTGGTGGCTGTTCATTGGTGGAAGGCAGTCTATTCGTGAGATGGGCACTTTAAAAGAGAATCTATTACCTGGCTATACTAACATATATATATATATATATATATATATATATATATATATAATATATATATATATATATATATATATATATATGTATATATATATATATATATATATATATATATATATATATATAATATATATATATATATATATATATATATATATACGGTATATACTGTATATATATAAAATAAACAAAATAAAAATATAAATAAAATGAAATAAATAAAATAAAATAAATAAAAACAATAATAAATCAAATAAATAAATATATAAATAAAATAGAAATATAATAATAATATAAATACTCGATTATGGGCTTTGGGCTTGCTCGGGACCTTGGGGCTGTTATATAATATATATATATAATATATACTGTAATATAACTAAAATTCCATAGAGTACTTACCATACTTCCTGTAAGCTTCCTGTAAGCATTCCTGTGACATCTTCGTGATTATAATATATTTATTTCGTAGGCAGTATTTATTGATAAATATATTTGTCTTTCAAGCAAAAAATAGCGTAAAGTCATCAATGATACCTAGACAAAACTGCATCAATACTCAAGGGGTTAACCAAGATTCACTCCTCTCAGTCACCAAGTCACAAGTAACATCTTATATACATATATAATTCGAATTATTCACTAAACACTTTCACTGGGTAGATGAAATAATCCATAATTGCCTGCCTATAGCTAGGCATGGTGGGCCAGAGGGAGGGAGCCAAGAATTTAAAGGGCCGGGACCCTGCCTCACAGTCTGGGGGCCGAGAAACTACTAACTTAACAAAGGCCCGGGTTCCTCAGAGAGGGACGCTATGGGGTTGCTAGATACTTCCTTTTGTAACTTACTGATGCCTAACTTACCGGTCCAAATTGCGTCAAAATCGAGTCATAAACTTATTTTTGGCGAATATTTCTAACTTACAGATGGCATTATGACGCGATTGCATCATACGGGCACTCTTGGGCTGGTGGCGTTATGACGCAATCGCGTCCTAAGAATGCGAGAGGGTTAAAAAGGATCAGTGGGAATAAAAAGGTAAAGACTCTCAGTTAACCCTTTGACTTTTATACAGTATACCCTTCCTAATCTAAATAAAATCGCCTAATGACAGCCACAATTTTTTTTTTTTTTTTTTTTTTTTTTCTATATTCCAACTTACTTCCTCTCGGGCATAGGCTGAGAACCTTAACATTAACCGCTTTACAATGAACAGTGAAGCCCGTGAGGTCTTGTTCCAGTCTAGGGAGTGAGACATGTGAAGCACGTGCCCAAACGCGTGATGATCCTCAAGGGGTTAAAATAATTGTCGAATAACAACCAGAATATAATGAAAGTATGCGTGGAATATGTATTTTTTGTTTCATTGTTTTCTGTTGTGTTGTCGCTATTCTGGCTCTGTCTTGAGCCCTCCCCCCCCCCCCAAAAAAAAAGCAACATAGGGGACAAAAAGGGAACAAACAATAGGACAAGTGGGGATTGGGCCTGAGTATATATAATAGAATAGAAAGCATAATAGTTAGTATACTGTAAACTTTGTAGATGCACTTTACATTGAACAACGGGTATATAGAAACTCTCCTACTCTCCCCCTTCGTTGTCACTGGAGTTTCCGTGTGACGGGCCTGAAACTCACTGTCGGCAGAACTTGGGCCTATACAGGAGAACTCCATCAATAACACCGCTAGCCCTCCCCCGTGGCAAGAGAGAGATAGAGAGACGGAGACAGTGAGAGAAAGAAAGAGAGAGAGAGAGAGAGAGAGAGAGTGGGGGGGGGGGGGCAGCCAAGCGATTTCCACGGTTTTCTACTGACTTCGGTTGAAATGCAATGGCATATTTGTTTACATGGGCAGAGGCTGAATGTTATGTGAGCAGTATTATAGAGAAGTAATATAGATATTTGAGATCGTACAGCGAAGAGATCGTGCAATTTACAGGAATCATCATACATTTTACAAACTTAACTGTTTGCTTAATTCTTGCTAAAATAAGGCCAGTTTTCTCAGCATTGAATGGCTCTCTAGAAGTAGAAAGGGTGAAGTATACATCAATTAACCCTCTCATTTTCAAATGCCCAGCACAACTAGGTAAAATCGTATATTGAGAGCCAGAATAAATGGGGAAAAGTGCGTCCTCAAATTCTGAGAGAATAAACAGACACTACAGTTGATCGTATAATGAGGCCATTATACGACCAAAGTTGACATTTGCAAAAGCTTAGATAATTCATGATGATGACACCCTCTTCTCACAATAACTAATATCACTAATATAATCTCTGCCGAATAGTAGGCACATGAAATTAACTACACTTGCAATTTAACGCATCATATTAAATTGGTCAACAACAACAAATTATAATACTTTTTCATGGTAGATAGGGCAATAGAATTTCAGAAATAATGTTAGACACAAATAATTTAATATCAACAGCAATATATAATAATACAGAACATGGAATACATCACCACACGAAATGCTTGCATTTCAAATTTTTCTTGAAAAGGAAATATTGTTTGGCTCGTCAAGGGTCAGCAGAACCTATCAATCAATCGATGATGTGATAGATTTTTATTTTCCAAGACAGATCCGAATCAGAAGTATGATTTCCCAATTGGATGAGAGGAGGAAATGAAAGTGTGTGTGTGTGTGTGTTTATATACTGTATATATATATATATATATATATATATATATATATATATATATATATATATATATATATATACCGTATATATATATATATATAAATATATATATATATATATTATTATTTTTGTTTTTTTCTCTATGTGATTGAGGGAGGCAAACGGCATAACTGCCTATAGCGAGTGCCTCCCCCATAGTTGAAAGAGTGACAGGGCCAAAATCAAGGGACGTTCGAGCCAAAATGCCTGGACACACGGAGTTTGAAGCAATTTAAGTCATAGGAAGAGGGAAAGACTGATTCTGGGAGAGAGTTCTCGAGCTCAGCTGTTGAATAGAAGAAAGTTTGAGAGTAACGTTTCACTCTTGGGTTGGAGAGTTGCACAGAGTAGGGGTGGGATTGAGTTGCAAGACGGTACCACGTGCCCTACGTAAAGGAGGTGGTATACACTGGGAAAGCTGAATATTATAGTAGTGATAGAATAGCAAGAGAGATGCAACATTGCGGCGGAGAGAGAGAGATTGCAGAGCGTTGGTGAGTGGACGGGAGTTAATGATATGAAAGGCCTTCCTTTCAACTTTGTCTAGGAGAGCGGTGTGAGAGGAACCTCCCCACACATGTGAACAATACTCAATACAAGGATGCACTATGCCCCTGTATAGAGCAAGAAGCTATGCAGGGGAAAAGAACCCCCTAAGTCAGATGAGCACACCCAGCTTCTGGGAGGCTGCCTTAGCAAGACTAGTAATATGGTCCTTCCAACTGAGAGCAGAAGAAAAAGAGACACCAAGAATATTGAGAGAAGATGAAGGATTGATTTTTGTATTGTTGAAGAATAAAGGATAGTCCGCTGGGAGTTCGTTGCGGGTAGATAGATGGAGAAATTAGGTTTTGGAAGCATTAAAGGTAACAAGGTTTTCTCTGCCCAAATTGGAGATAGTATTTAGATCAGAATTTAAGAGTTCTATGGCTTCATTACGTTTGTCGTTGAGGGATTGCTGGCTGGGGCGTTCTGAAAAAACTAATGGAGTAGTGTAAGTTTGAGTCGTCTGCGTATGAATGGATGGGAATTGAGGTACAGTTGAGGAGATCATTTATAAAAATTAGAAAGAGAATAGGAGATAGGACAGAGCCCTGAGGAACAATGGAGTTTATAGGGTGAGGAAGTGAACAATGGCCGTCCACAACCGCGGCTATGGAACGGCCGGAAAGGAAATTAGAGACAAAGGCACAGATGGAGGGATAGAAACCAAAGGAGGGTAGTTTAGAAATTAAAGATTTGTGCCAGACTCTATCAAAGGCTTTCGATATATCAAGTGCAATAGAAAAAGTTTCACCGAATTCCCGAAAGGAGGATGACCAAGAGTTAGTAAGATATGAAAAAAGATCACCAGTAGAGCGACCCTTAACCCTTAACTGGCGGCCCACAACATAAGTCGAGTAAAATAAATTTGGACTATGTGGCGGCTCACACCATAAGTCGTGTGGCAATTTCAGCACGAAATGTTGCTGAGAGAGAGAGACAAGTGGTGGCAGGAGAGTAGCGAGCGTATGACTGCTCCAGACCACCGCGGCGGGTCTACTGACATGAATCCCACCCTTCTCCACCCTCTCACACTCGCTACATAGCGAAATATATGGGGAAAGTACCAAATTACATGGTTTTTGCACTCGTATTGCACGGTTGTTGCCACAAAACTAGCGGTCATACAAGGATCGTTGTGGTGTCATTGGAAAGCTCTGTTTATGCACTTTCAGGTATAGATGCTTGTTTTACGCTCTGGGTCTTATTTAGGCATGAAAATGATCACGTAAACAGCCCTATTTTGGCTAAAAACACCCCGCTGGGCGGTACATATAAATAGACCGCCTAGCCCGCCAATAAGGTGTTAAGGAAGCCATACTGGCGATCTGAGAGTAGATTATGAGAAGAGAAATGCATAAGAAATTTGGAAGCAAGAATAGTTTCAAAAACTTTAGAAAGACAAGAGATGAGAGCAATTGGACGATAGTTGGAGGGTTGAGAGCGGTCACCCTTCTTTGGGACAGGTTGAATGTGAGCAAATTTCCAGCATGAAGGGAAGACGTTAGAGGATAGACAGAGACGAAAGAGTTTGCCTAGGCAGGGAGTCGGCCCGGAAGCACAGTTTTTGAGAACAACAGCAGGAACACCGTCCGGACCGTATGCCTTATTAGTATTAAGCCCACAGAGGGTAGAAAGTACATCTTTAGAAGAGATTAGGATATTAGAAATAAGTAAGAGAGAGGAGGGTGGAGAGGGAGGAATAGCACCGGAATCATCCAAGGATTCCGGAATCATATATATATATATATATATATATATATACTGTATATATATATATATATATATATATATATATATATATATATATATATATATATATATATTATATATACAGTATATATATATATATATATATATATATATATATATATATATATATATGTATATATATATGTTTCTAATCTCTCAGTGGGGATCGAACCGTCGACCATCAGGACGATAGCCGACGCTTTAATCAACTACACCACGGCAGTTGATTAAAGCGTCGGCTATCGTCCTGATGGTCGACGGTTCGATCCCCACTGAGAGATTAGAAACATTTAGTGGCTCACGTGTATTTGTGATATATTCTCAATATATATATATATATAATTATATATATATATATATATAAAATAATAATAATAATAATATATTTTGATAATTGAAAATATATTAACACATTTCATTGTCCATTGACTGGCTTCATCCATTTCTTAATTAATATTGGTGCTAAAAACAAGCGTGAGTTTACTGGTTTCTTCTAATTCATTTTAGTTCTAAAGGCAAGAATTAGCCCAAGTAAATACTGCTCAATCAAGGAGGCAACCAATAGAAGATGATATCATTATATAACCCCCTAAATTAATGATCTTTCTCATGACCACAATATTGGTCATGTGTTCCTGGTCGAGATGAAAGACACTCTTAACCCATAAACGGCGAGCGTCCTCATTTGAGTCTGAACCCTAGGAGGGCGAGCGTCCTCATATGAGCTATGGCCTAAAAAAATCCTTTCCAAACATCCCACTGTCACTCAAAACAGAGGAATGTGTAAATATGTGAGATAATTCCTCTCCATACAACATATCACTCCTCACATGTGTCCAACTTTGCCGCCCTTCCCCCCCCCCCCTCAAATATCACCAATTTTTTCTCTTATTCCTGTGATTATCGGTTTATTTATGGCACAAAAACTCCCCACCCGGTTCCAAGGTGGAAAGGGAGGTGTGTGGAGGGAAGAGAGAGAGAGAGAGAGTAGTCCGCACACCTCCAGTCTCGCTCTAGAGCTCGTGGAGGGAGGGTGTACTCTCGCTCTCTGTCAACTCCATGAATGAACCGCTCGGCAATATTTCGTGTTTGTCACCCCCAAATACTATTCCCACTTGTTATATTGTTGTAAGATGTAACTATCTTCATATTAAACATAAAATATGCGCATTTGAATAAGTAATAACTATATTTATCGGATAATGACGATTTTCGTCAGAAATTAATGGAATACCTTCGCCCCACAGGACGTTTAACGAATCGGAGTCTCGCCGCGGGTAGGTTAAGGCCACTATTCACCTGGCCTCGCTCTTAAGCTGAGTAACAACACAACTTCTTACTCTCTCCGTACCATTCTTATGACTAAATTTCGCACAGAGTCTATGATCTGAGGTGTAAGGAGCTCTATCACTTGCAAGAAATGTTATCAATAATAAAAAAGACAGACCTTCAGCAATTGTTTTTTTTTTTACTCTATTAGTAAATTATCCGATTTACAAGAAATTAACTAATTTCTACAAAGCAGCAGAAATAATTCATTAATGGACCATCTTCTCTTTCAGCTAGCAACCTTTACGTCCAGTTTTACCCTTAGTCCGTAGAATGATAAATAAGACACTTAATCCTACAACAAGAAGCACTGTCGATTCTAGACATTTCTTCCGTTTCAAGTCTCTTCCAGTGAGTGATCCAAATATCGGAATAGGGTCTTGAGTCTGTGAGCTGAAGTACATGGTGCCCTATCTATAACTGCCAGTTATAGATTAGGCACCTTGTTATCAATCCTTCAACATGGTATTACTCCACCAATAATGTATCTTTTTCTCTTTTAGCAGGTTTGTTCGAGTGAGCGATCATTATTGCCTTGTTCAGCTTTATTTTTTTGGAATGAGCTTTAAGGTACTATTTCAATCTTTCAAGAAAGCAGAACTCACTCGATTACATTTCTTTCTCTCTTTCGTGACAGGCTTGTTTCAGCGAGCAATCCTAATGTCTGGTTCGGCTCTGAGTCCATGGGCTGAAGTACAAGACGCTCTCTCGGTCACCGCTCGGCTGGCCAAGCTGCTCAACTGCTCACTGCCCACGGACCTCAGCGACCAACATCCCGAGACTATGAACTGCCTAAGGAATGTGTCGGCAGAGCGGCTGGTCAACTTGGCACTGCCGCATTACAAGTTCACGTCACTCTTCGGGCCCAGCGTCGATGGTGTGGTGGTGCCGGACGACTTCAAGACACGCCTCAGCAGTGTAAGTTGTTTATGTTTTGTTGTGCATGTGTGTGTGCGTGTGTGTGTGTGTGTGTGTGTGTTTTAGTTTTCTTAGTGCTTACGGATATATTTTCATCATTTAGTTTGGGACTAAACTAAGATACTCCATTTCGTTCTCGGAGAATTTAACCCGCTGAGGACCAGCTAGTTTATAATAAATGTACCACCAGGGACCGGCTGTTTTGAATTTTTTTTTTTTTTCCAGAAACAATAGCGAATGGGTTAGGAATGAAGGAAAAACCACAAAAAAACGATCAAAAAGCTCAAAAAATGGTCCTACGGAGCCCCCGAAAATCGATTTTACAAGAGTAAAAAATTGAAGGCAAATACACCCAAAATACCGGTTTCTGCGCGCTCACGCGCACACGGTTGGACTTTGAGAGTTTTCAACCATCGTCAAGGTTGCATGGGATACTTACACAGTTTCCATACAAATCTGAGCCCTCTAGGTGCCATAGGACCGGAGTAATTAGGACCGGACCGGCCAGGACGCATGGTTTGCGTCGCTGGGGTTTAGCGTTACATTCATTGAGGACGCATGGTTTGCGTCACTGGGGTTCTGTTGGTTAAGGAATTGTAGTATCAATGATTAAATACTATCCGTGACTGCCTATTATTTTTTGCTTACACACAAACAAAAAACAAAAAAAACACACACACCATTGAGCAAGGACAAATAAATTCGGGGAAGTACAAATTATAAACACCTAAGGGTGTTTAATTAATGAAGAATGTGTAACAGTTTATTTTTAGGTGTGGGATTGAAATTTGGTAAAAAGTTATTTTGATAAAAGTTTAAATTGTTATTTCGCTTTGAATAATGAAAGGACTGAATGTAATTGTGATACCCAAACACTTCAACCTATTTAAATATTACACTAATGCAGATTTCTATTATAACTCCTAGCTATCACGAAGGTGCATTCCTGAATTTCGCACCCACCTTCAATTTGGCAAATCGTGCTGAGTACTGCATATGGAAATGTGAGCATGTGTGGGCGTTTGTATAATGTGTGTAATGTGTAACGATATGTGTTTTGCGTTTTTCATCGTGTTTCAAGTTACACATACCTGTAATTAAACTTTTGTAAATATTCAACATGGTTTTGATTGTTTATATTCTGCTTAGGTGTCGTTGTTGTAATTTACCCGTACAGTACCAGAGACGTTTTTTATATTTGATTTCAGCTACATTTAGACGATTTTATGAAGCTTAAAAAAATATCTGGTAGCTAAAAGGATTAATTGAGATAGTTTGTGGCCTTATAATTGATAGACGTCCTTCCTAAGCTGAATAAAATAGTCTAATAGTTGTCAGAATATAATGAAAAGATCGTCACCGGTACTGAATGGGTTAATTAAATGGAAGGTTATTAATAACGAAAATTCCATACCAAACAGAGTAGCCTTTAGAGCCATCATATTTCATTATAACTAATCTATACTTTGTTCATAATAACCCCTTCTCTGCCGGTGATGTATTTTGTACTTTATGCTTGCTATATTTAGACGATTGTGTGCAGTTTAAGAAGGTTCTGCGGTAGTAAAATGGTTAAGTGACATAGTTCGAAGCCTGTTAATTGTTGGAGGCCCTTTTAAAACTGAATAAAATCGTCCAATAGTAGCCAGAATAAAGTTTAAAAAAAACGTCACAGGTACAGCAGGGGTTAACCAAGCAAAATTATCATGGCACTATCTTGATTATTCAGCTGTGAATGTATTTGAATAACGTAATATTCCGACCATTATGATAACACAAACAATTATTATGAAACAGACTAGTAACATCGTATACTGAAATATGCCTAGTATGTCATTGAATCAGAGGGAAGGGTTGAAATGTCATGGAATTGACTGTTAATAAAGACCATGTAATTTAGTTACGTAAAATAAGCGCTATTGATTACACTGATGTGATGTTTATGACAATTAGAAAACGCCTTGTCTTAATATTATTGTTATTTTCATTATAATTGATATCAATATTTCATTATTATTATATTGTTATTATCATTATTATTATTATTATTATTATTATTATTATAATAATAATTATTATTATTATTATAATTATTATTATTATTGTTAGTATTCAATATTATTACTGATATTAACACCATTATCAATACCATTTTATATATTGATATTACTATTATAATTATTACTATTATTACTATTATTTTGAATCCCTAGTATTTCCTGTATCGCCGCTTCTCCCATTTAATTTCGCTCCTCGTAAGGTCGGAAGTCAGATCGTCGGCTCAAAGATTCTCCAATTTCCATCTCATCATCTAATTTTTCAAAATTTTCCTGTGTAGGTTTCTTGCTTGCTTCATTATTTCCAGTCGCGCTTGGCTGGGTTCTCATTAAATCACGTCAAACATGGGACTTTTCATCGTCGTGTGCTATCTCTCTCTCTCTCTGGCTCTAACTTGCTCTTGGTTTATCTCCCTCTCTCTTTTTTACTCTGGCTCTATCTGTTCTCTCTTTCTTTCTGTCTTTCTCTCTCTCTCACGAGACAGACTCGTAAATCACTTAGAGGAAAATAACATACTTAAAGATACTCAACACGGCTTTCGTAAAAAACGTTCCTGTTTAACAAACCTCTTAGACTTCTTCCACGATATCCTCAACCTCTACGATGAGAGTAAAGCTGTAGATATTATATACCTTGATTTTCAAAAGGCCTTTGACAAAGTTCCCCAAAAACGTTTACTGCTAAAACTAAAAGCGCATGGAATACAAGACGGTGTGTTGAAATGGATAGAAAATTGGCTCAGCGACAGAAAGCAAAGAGTAGTCATAAACGGTAAGGCATCAAAATGGACCAATGTAAGTAGCGGGGTACCCCAGGGATCGGTACTAGGACCAATTATCTTTCTAATTTACATCAACGACATAGATGAGGGTCTCACCTGTACAATCTCAAAATTTGCTGACGATACAAAAATTGCAAATAGCGTACTCTCAAAAGAACAAGTTGACGATATGCAACACAATCTAGATAAATTGTCATGTTGGGCCCAAATTTGGCAAATGAGTTTCAATGCGGATAAATGTAAAGTACTACATATCGGATACCTAAATGAGAAAGCAAACTATTCGATGAATGGCACTCAGCTTAAGAATGTAAACAGAGAAACCGATCTGGGAGTAACAATATCGAGTAACCTAAAACCGAGTCAACAATGTTCAGAAGTTGTTAAGAAGACAAACAAAATAATTGGCTTTATAGGCAGGTCATTTGAGCATAGATCCAAAGAAGTTATCCTAACCTTTTACAATTCCTTAGTCCGCCCTCTTCTGGAATACTGCGTTCAATCCTGGTGCCCTTATTACCAAAAAGATATAAACAAGCTAGAACGAGTTCAACGTAGAGTTACCAAAATGATACCTAGCCTAAAGAACAAACCATACGAAGAGCGTCTTAGAGAATTAAATCTATTTCCTTTAACCCAGCGCAGATTAAGAGGCGACTTAATTCAAGTGTTCAAAATCATCAAAGGCATCGACAATATGAACTGTAGTAAGTACTTCACTATCGACCAATCTAATTACACGCGGGGAAACGGTTGCAAAATTATTGGTAAATCTTTTAACTCGCACGAATCTAAGAATTTCTTCTTCAATCGAGTTGTCAACTTGTGGAATGGGCTTCCCCGAAACGTTATAGACTGCATCACCGTTGATTCATTTAAACTCCGCCTAGACAAATATCTCGCATCAAACCCGCGACTGACTGCGTTTGTAAATGAATAACTTTATTTTATCCCCCCCTCAGTTACTAACCCATCTGTCCCCTACTAACTTCCTAATCCTGCCACGGACATTAGTTCCAGGGCAGTAATTCCCTTTCCAATGTTCCCTTACCCACTCTAAACCACTGTTTGGACACTTGATCCTCAGTGTTTTGGAGGACAAGCAACCTAGAAGGGTCACTGGATCTGTTGTTGCTTGATTTCCTTTGTACTCCTTTGTACTCCTTTGTACTCCTTTGTACTCTCTCTCTCTCTCTCTCTCTCTGGCTCTTGGTTTCTCTCCCTCTCTCTTTTTTACTCTGGCTCTATCTGTTCTCTCTTTCTTTCTTTCTCTCTCTCTCTCTCTCTCTCTCTCTCTCTCTCTCTCTCTCTCTCTCTCTCTCTCTCTCTCTCTCTCTTATTCTTATTCTTTGTTAATATTTCCTTCTCTTCTTCTATTCATATGTCTTGTTTTTCTTCTTCTTTCTCACTTACACGCATCACTTAATGATACCTCAACGCACAGGTAAGGTCAGGTCAGGTCAGGTGTGTAATGTTTCAGTTTAATGTTATGGTACTGTCGGAGTGGCTGTGGTTGTGAGTGTTGTCTGTAACCAGTAGGCTATAATAGAGTTCGATATATTGATATGTTGTTTTTTATTACACCAATCAATTTCACATCTAAACTCAATTTATTAAATCAACAAATACATGTGGCACTCCGAGGACTCCAACCTATGATACTCACATCGAAATTCCGCGCACTGTGCATTAAGCTATCAAGACAGTTAAAGAAATTAATAAAGTGCTGTGCCCTATTCCTAATAAGCAAGCTAAATCTCTTGAACATGAACCTGTATAACTCGCAAGTAACTAAAGTAATCGAGATAATATTGCTACGATTTGTGAAGGGTCAGCTATAGAATAAGTGTGACATTTTACAGCCCATTTGATTGAACACTGTTTGAGTTACAGAGGTTAAGGTTCACGATGTATGGCCTACTTATTCGGAACAGGGCATATACCGTCCACATTGTAAATACCACACTGTTCTACTGCACCTCTGACGTCCGCCATTGTAGGGAGGGGTGGGAAGGCAATGAGGATAATTGTCTTCAGGGGGTAGTACTTGTTTTTGTTTATACCCCCTTCTCAGTAATGTTTAGCATATTAGTGTTGCAATGTTAAGACTTCCTTCCGTTAGTTTGGCGATTTGGATACATTTCGCCCCATTTTTGTTGTCAATATATAGACAATTCCTGCCATTTAGGTGTCGTTTTTTTCCTGGCGAGCGATAGCCAGCCTGTAATTATAGAAGGAACCGGCCTTCGGCAAAGAAATATTTCTTCCGAAAAATGTACAAACTTATCTTGAGAGGGGGTCTAGGGGATTATTTGTTTAAGCTTGATGGAGGTCTAGTGAGGAAGCTCAGTAATATATTAATAGATAATTATATAGACCATAAAACATGCACTACCCCCTTAACCCCTTGAGGATTATGCCACATTTAGACAGTATATTATGGCTATCATTATGCGATTGTATGCAAGTTAGGAAGGGCATTAATAAGTCAGAGGGTTAATTGAAACCATCTTAAACTCTTGAACTACCACAGATCCTTCCTAACCTGCATTAAACCGCCTAAAGAATAAACTAGGAAAGTGCCTCATAATCCTCAAGGGGTTAAGGGGAAGATGGGTCGTTTTTCTGATCCCCTTTCTTCATCATATTTAGCCACATTAGTTTTCAGATTTTATGACGTTAGGCTCTTTAGTTTGGCGATTTCTAGACCTTTCACCTCATTTTTGTTGTCAATGTTAAGACTTTTCGTGTCATTTAGGTGTCGATTTTTTGTTCCTGGCGAGCCTGTATTATAAGAGGAACCGGCCTTCAGACGGGATATTTTTCTATCGAAAGATGTACAAATTTATCTGGAAGGAGGGTCTTGAGTAGTTTTGTTTAAGCTTCATGTATGTCTAGGGAGGAAACTAAGGACAATATAAAACAAAAATATATAAATGAGCAAATAAATACGCCCATCCCCCATTAAGTCATTGAAGCTGCAGGGAACGAACTCGAATCTTCCCTAAACCAGTTGAACGCTTTCCCTGCTCCAGGCATAAGCTCCATTTATAATTCCTTCTTCTCTCTCTTCATTTTTTCTATATTCTATTCGTCTTCTTATTATATTCTTCTCTTTCTTTCTCCTCCTCACCCTTCCTCTCCTCATAAGATTACAGGAAATCGCTTTCATTCTATTGAAGCAAAATTCTACTTATTCAACCATGTAATGCACATTTGGAACAGACTACCTTCAAACATTGTGAACTGTGATACAGTTGAGACTTTCAAGAACCATCTAGATAAATACCTGGCCACTAACCCTCGATTAACACTATTTCTTTCAGAATAACTCAAACTATTAAGGGGAGACGGTCGTTTTTCTGGTCCCCTTTCTCCCTCGTGTTTAGTCCCATTAGTTTTGAGATTTTTAGATGGTCGGCCCATTTGTTTGGCGATTTTAAGACATTTCGTCCCATTTCGTTCTAAATGTTAAGACCTATCGTGCCATTGAGGTGTCGATACTTTCCTGGCGAGCGATAGCGAGCCTGTAGTTGTAATAGGAACCGGCCTTCAGCCGGGAATTTTTTTCCACCGAAAAATGTACAAATTTATCTTGAGGGGGGCTTAGGGGATGTTTTTCTAAGTTTGAGGGATGTCTAGCGAGGAAACTAAGAACTTATGAATTAATGAATTTATAGGCCAAAAAAGAAGTTAGTGTTCCCTTTATGAAGAAATATCACGGATTGCAACGAAATTAAAATTACTGCGTACTTTCTTAACCATGGCCGCAAGTATGTTTGTTTTTCTCCCTGGATCTTATATTTAGAATTAACAAACATTACTAATTAATCTCTTATCATCCTATCCTATCCGAAATTCCATGTCAGTGTTTCCATGCTGTGTGGTCTTTTTTCTTAACCCCTTCAGTACCGGTGTCGACCTTTTCATTATATTCCAGCAATTAGCAGACGATTTTATTCAGCTTAGGTAGGACGTGTAGCAATTGAGAGGCTACAGACGATCCCAATTAACCACTCTAACTACCACAGATCCTTCCTAAGCTGCATAAAATCGGCATGCATAGAATCCCCGGTAGTGAAAGGGTCAACTATTTCCAGCCAGCAGGAGGGAGTGGTGGGTCGGGAGGAGCCTTGTACTTGACTATCCTTTTCTCTACCAAATAGTATAGTAGCTCAGCAGTGTAGATATCCAAACTGCCCCGTAAGGATCAATAGGTCTGTTACAGTGTGTATAAGTCCTTGTATTCCTTTGTATTGTTCTTCTTCTTCCTGACCTCACACCCACACTCTCCACCACTGTTCTTCTTCTACTTCTTCTTATCTTGTTTTCTTCTTCTTTTCTTCTTATTTTTGTCTTCTTCTTCTTCTTTTCCTTCTTCTTTCTCCTCCTTCTCCTCTTTTTCTTCTTCTTCTTCCTTCTCCTCCTCCTTCTCTTCTTCCTCCTCCTCCATCTCCTATTCTTCTTCTTCTTTCTCCTCCTCGCTCTTCCTTTTCTTCTTCATGCTCCTCCACTCCCACCCACACTTTCCACCAACACCACCACCCCCACCACCACCACCACCTTCTTAAATAATGTTACCTCCCCCGAAGAAGCCGCCTCATCCCGCATATAATTTTCCTCCCTTGGCCAAACAAATTTATACATTCTGGCCGAGCAAAACTTTGAGCTCTTCCTGGCCACAATTTGAGATGTGAAGATGAAGGGAGTGAGGAGGAGGAGGAGGAAGAAGAAAAAGAAGAAGAAGAAGAGGAGGAGGAGGATTCGGAGGTGGAGAAGGAGGAAGAAGAGGAGGTGGAAATGGAGGTAAAGAAGGAGAAGGAAATGGTGCAGGAGAAGGAGGAGGAAGAAAAGGAAAAGGAGATGGTATTAGAGGAGGAGGAATAAATACAGGAGAAGGAAGGAGGGGGAGGAAGAAGAGGAGGCGGAGGAGGTAGAGGAAGAAAAGGAAATGATGGATGAGGTGGGGGAGGGAGAAGAAGAGGAGGAAGCACAAGAAGTGGAGGAGGAGGAGGAGGAACAGGAACAGCTGGAAGAAAGAAAGGAAAATTAGGCGAAGGAGGATAGAGGGGAAGGGGAAGAAGAGTAGAAATACTAGCAGGTTTCGGAGGGGGAGGAGATAGAGCAAAGAGACGAATAGGAGGAAGAAGAAGAGGTGGAACAGAAGGAGGAGGAGAGAGAGAGATGGGAAGAGAAGAGCAAAAAGAGAAGGAGGAGAAGATAAAGAAACAGGAGGATAGAGAGAAGGACAGACATAAATAAAGGGAGAGGAGTTGGATGGAAAGGAGAAGGAAATAGAAAATGGATGATATATGAGGGAATACTACGGAAAAAAATAAAGAAAAAGCGGAGATGTAAAAGTAGAAGAAGTAGATAGATAAAAAGAAGGAGGAAGGGAGCAAAAAATAAGAAGGATTAGGGAAATACAAGAGCATACCTTGAAAAACGAGAAATAAACATAAAATAAAAAGGAACAATAAATAAGTGTGTGCAAGGGAGAGAGAGAGAGAGCGAGCGTGTGAGTGCGAGTGAGTGTACCAGTATGTGCCTTGAGGGAGGACGGAGTGCATGAGAGGGCTCGGGTCGTTTTACATTATTTAGCTGTGGAGTTGCGTCTTGATCATGTAGTCAAGAATTTCGCGCTGAGTCGGTGGGAGAGAAAAATGAGGGCCAAAGTCAAGCCTGTGTGGAGGTAAGTTGGGGTGGGGTGGGGGGCTGAGAAATATTCATACATGCTAATGCTGTTTGTTCAGGTAGGTAGCTTTTGAGGAAAGAGTTCAGCTAATATGGAACATTGCACAAACTTTATATATTAACAGTATATATATATATATAAATATATATATTAACAGTATATATATATATATATATATATATATATATATATATATATATATATATATATATATATATATATATATATATATATATATATATATATATATATATATAGCGAGAGAGAGAGAGAGAGAGAGAGAGTAGGGGTGCGATTGTGTGGGAACGGGTGCTACGTGCTCTACGAAGAGTATATTCACTGAGAGAGCTCTGAGGAACAATGATTATTGTAATAGCGGTAGAATAGTGAGAGCGATGCAACATTGCGGGGAAGAGAGAAAGCCTGCAGATAATTGGTGAGTGGACGTGAGTTATTGAGACGGAAGGCATTCTTTTCTATTTTATGTAGAAGTGCTGTGTGAGAGGATCCTCCCCACACGTGTGAATAATACTCAATACATGGACGCACTGTGCCCCTGTACAGAGCAAGAAGCTGCGCAGGGGTAAAGAACCCCTGGAGGCGATTGAGCACACCCAGCTGCTGGGAAACAGTTTTAGCTAGAGTGGAAATATGATCTTTCCAAGAGAGATCAGAAGAAAAAGAGACACCAAGAATATTAAGAGAAGATGAAGGGTTAATTTGTATGTTGTTGAAGAGTAGGTTATAGTTTTCTGGAAGGGGGCGACGAGTAGATAGATGAATAAATTGAGTTTTGGAAGCATTAAAAGTAACACGATTTGCTCTGCCCCAATTATAGATAGTAGAGAGATCAGAAGATAGGTGTTTTATGGCCTCCTTACGTGAATTTTTTAGTTCCTGCTGTGAATAATTTTGTGGAAGGCTAGTTGAATAGTGTAATGTAGAGTCGTCAGCATATGAGTGAATGGGGCTGGAGGTGCAGTTGAGGTCGTTAATGAATAATAAGAAGAGACTTGGAGATAGGACAAAACCCTGAGGAACACTGGAGTTTATAGGTTGAGGAAGTGAACAGTGGCCGTCCACAATCGCACTTATGGAACGGCTGGAAAGGGAATTAGAGACAAAGGCACAGATGGAGGGATAGAAATCATAGGAGGGTAGTTTGGAAATAATGGATTTGTGCCAGACTATATCGAAGGCCTTCGATTTGTCTAGCGCAACAGAAAGTCTCACCGAAGTCCCGAATGGAGGATGATGAAGAGTTAGTAAGATTAGAATGAAGATCACCAGTAGAGCGGCCTTTAACACTTACACTGCGGGCATATTTGCGCTATTTAGGGCATATTCAGGCACTCCTAAATGATTAATCAAGTATCTGCATGAAATGCAGAATTTTTGAGATGCAAGAATGAGAGCAATTGGATGAAAAGTTGGGTTGAGAGCGGTCACCCTTCTTTGAGACAGGTTGAATGAGAGCAAACTTCTAGCAAGAAGGAAAGATGTTAGAGGAGAGACAGAGACGGAAGAGTTTACCTAGGCAGGGAGTCAGCACGGAAGCACAGTTTTTAACCCTTTCGCTGCGGGTGAAGTTCTGGAACGTCCTGGCAATTTACAGCAATTTACAGGCTTTAAAAGCCTGTAAAAACCATAGAAATCGAGTGTCAGTGGGCGGGAGCGTGAGGGGCCCACCTCCGACCCTCAGAGCAGCCAGCGGCCCACTGAGGTAGACTGTGTCTCGCGCGGGTCTCTCACTGCCACTCACAACAGTGTTGCCGAGCGAGCGAGTGCTAATAAATAGCGGGTTTCCCGCGTTTCTATGGCACCGCTGCGGGTGAACCAGGCCACCTACGAGGCCCGTTCTGGTCTCATTTTGAAGCTATTTTCGCATAGTTTTCGGCAGAATACAGTTAATTTAATGCAGATGCTTGATTTATCATTCAGGAGTGCCTCAATATGCCCTAAATAGCCCAAAACACCCCGCAGAGAGAGGGTTAAGTACAATAGGAGGAACACCATCCGGTCCGTACGTCTTCTTAGTATTAAGCCCAAAGAAGATGGAAAGTACATCCTTGGAAGAAATTATGATGTTGGAGAGAGGGGTGGGGAGGGAGGAATAGCACCTGAATCATCCAAAGTGGAGTTTTTAGCAAAAGTGTTAGCGAAGAGTTCAGCTTTGTCAGAGTAAGATTATACTTGTAATTGCATACAGAAAAACTTAGGGGGTCCACGAATTCTAATGAGTGGACTAGAGACTACGGCAACCGAGTGTACCAAATGTCAGTTGCAATGTATTTGACGAATAACAGTT
Organism: Paralithodes platypus; assembly: GCA_032716605.1. Lineage (NCBI taxonomy): Eukaryota > Metazoa > Arthropoda > Malacostraca > Decapoda > Lithodidae > Paralithodes > Paralithodes platypus. Next base: position 51,897,886 of record CM064492.1, read on the forward strand.
ACGAGCATTAATGTTTTGTCCAAGAAAAGGCAAATAAAACGATCCTGTTATTTACCAAAGTACTTCAGTTTTTAACACAATTGTCTTTTTTAGTTAACCCATTGAGGATTATGACGCATTTAGACACTGTATTCTGGCTATCATTAGACGATTATATACCATTTAGTAAGGATCTGTGGGAACTAGGGTTTCCTTCCCGGGATCTCAAGATCCCGGGATCGTGGGATCTCGGGCCTAAACGGTCATGTATTTTTTCCCGGGAATTTGATTCAAATCCCGGGATTCATATTGTAATTTTTATCACTAATTTACATTATATAAAATGCAAAGTAACGGTTTGTGCTTTTTGAAGAGGTATTTTCTGAACAACTTTTAGTGTGTACATGACTGTGTGTGACTTATGTGCGCAATGACTTTATTATATTACTTTTCACAGATCATTCAAGTATTTTTTTTAGGTTTAATTGGTGTACGTATTCCAAATTGTATATAATTTAAAATTCTTATCAAGCTTTTACATAAAAGCTAACTTTGAATGTCATTCCAACTCAAATACTACTACGCTGACTTTCATTTATGTTTGATTTGCTCACACAATCATTAAAAGTTTGCTTGTTTAATCATATCATGTGCCATTTTTTACACGTTCACACATTGGATTTGGAATTGTACAAAGATAACTTTGTTTCAGTGTAATAATACATCAAACCAATTACCTATCAAATAATATACAGATACTATACTAAAAAAGTGTGTAGGGTTACCATATAGCATTAGCTATTGAGAATATTACCTAATACGGGAAATCATGGGATATATCCTGATTTGTCTCAGAATCCCAGGATGCTGAGAAACCCTAAAAATAGGAAACCCAAGTGGGAACTATAAGGGTAAATACTATCTACATTAACACTCTAATGTACATATACGCTTCCTAATATGAATAAAACCGAATATTAATAGCCAAAACAACATAAACAAAATGCGCCAACGTATCTTCTAAGGGTTAAAAGTTCTCGTTATCAAATTATAGTGATCCATTCCCCGTTTTGAAACTTTCATGTCCTTGGTATCATTCCCTCCGCGCCAACTTATTCATGGAGTTTTTGCTTTTATGTTCTCGCCTTTCCTGTTTGTTTATTCAAGCTCATGTCGCCACACAGTATCGACCCTTGCCAATACACAGATCTCTCACACTGTATATTCACTCAAGGGGGTACGAGAGAAAATTTGCTCATCGAAAATTGCCGGAAAATGCGCTCGTGTGACACCACCTTCATATATTCACCATTCTTTAACCGTTTCAGTACCGGTGACGAGTTTTGTCATTGGTTTCAGCTATATGTATGCAATTTTATGCAGTTTAGGAAGACACTATGGTAGCTAAAAGGGTTGATTAAAGCAGTCCGTATCATTTCAATTGCTACACGTACATCCTAAGCTGAATATAATCGTCTAATAGTTGCCAGATTATGATGAGAAGAACGTCAATGAATGTATTAACTCTTCCTGTATAGCTGTAAACCTTCATTAGAATCCACTGGTATAGCTCACGAATGTGTGTGTATTTTATCATGTATATCGTCCTTGATTTGTTTTTCATGATAGATAGATAGATAGATAGATATCTTTATTGACCACAGCTTACAATATTAACATAAAATACAAAATTAGCATAGTACAAAGCATCAAATACATCTTTTCAATATCGTCAGCATGTTTTTTACTACCAATCATAATCATCCTACTCGTGTGTGTGTGTGTCTGTGTGTCTGGGTGTGTGTGTGTGTATGTGTGCTTGCTTCAGTGTATTTAGTATTTCTCATAGTAAAAGTTTCTCCTATTTCACATTACTGCCATTCAGATCCTTCACTTCATCTCCTCAAGTCTCATCCACCATCAAGAGCTCGGTCATCATTACTTCACCTCATTATTCAACTTGCAAAACCATTATTCATCTTCTCTCTTCATTGCTTCCTCCTCCTCTCTCTTCTTCCTTTCTCCTCATCGTCTTACTCCTCCTTGATCTTCCTCCCCTATCTTCTTCCTCCCTTTATTCCTCTTCCCCTCTATTCCTTCTCCCCTATCTGCCTCTTCCTCCTCCCCTCTATTTCTCCTCTCCTCTTTTCTTCCTCCCCTCTCTTCCTCCTCCCCTCTTATCTTCCTCTCATCTTCCTCCTTTCTAATCTTCCTCCTCTCCTCTCAGCTTCCTCCCCTCTTTTCCTCCTCCCTTCTCTTCCTGCTCCCTCTATTCATCCTCCCCTTTCATCTTCCTCCCCTCTCTTCCTCTTCCCTCCTCCTTGTATATATCTGTTATTATGTATGCATGAGTGTGTTTTGCCGAAACTGTAATTGAAATGCTGGGTGCGAAGGGAGTTTTTCTGTCCTGAAAACTCCCCAGGCCCACTTTAGGATCAACCTTTCCCACTTTAGGATCAACCTTTCCTGGTACCTGGCGCGGGGCTCGAACCTCTGAAGGGAGTTTAACCCTCCTAAAAACCCACAGGTTTTGAGATGCCTTGGGTGGGGTTCGAACCCTGGTTAGTGACCATGGCCATCACCACCAGGCCCGCGCGCTAACCCACTGTACTACCACGGACGTACTAAAAGTATAGTAACCTTAGTCCGATTTGTAAGAACTTCCCATCCACGACTATTTTACACTATACCTGACGTCAACTCGGGTAGTACATTATTGGGGTTGCGGGATATTTTCGAGGGCATTACAGTAATACGCGGCAAAGTTTCTAAATTAGCGTCCTAGTCAAAACTGATCCAGGATCAGTATTCAAAATTATCATATCACTCCCTACTACCATTGCCAACATCAGTAAAACGATATCACACTATAGTCTATTCGCTGTAAGTAGGCGAAAAATCATAACCTCTCTCCTCTGTAACTCAAAAACGGCTATAACAAATTGGCTGTAACTTTCCACACCTATTTCTTGACTGACTCTACCCAAATAGTAAAAATATTAGCTCGATTACTCTAGTCGTTTTTGAGTTACAGAGGTTAGAGGTCATGATTTATCGCTTACTTACAGCGAATAGACTTTAGTTCATCACATCACATCATTATATAACTACCATTTCACCAACTCTATAACACCACATCACCCTACTATACACCACTACCGTCATCACTACACCTTTATCACCACTACCAACAGCACCACCGACGTTGCAATATCACCACCACTATTGCAACTACCACCGCCGCCACCAGACAACCATCACCATTTGTTGTTCCTGCCCACATCTCACTAAAACACCACATTACATCACCCAATTTCCTCCCCACCACAATCATCACCGTCACCATCCCCCCTCCTGTGCCCTCACCACACCTCAGTAAAGCACCATATCACCAACTTCCCTCACCATCACCATCTCTCGCCACACCTCACTAAGAAAGCGTATCACCAATTCCCCTCACCATCACCATCACCATCCCTCAGTAAAGTAACGTATCACCAACTTCCCTCACCACCACCATCACCATCATTACCACCACCATATCTCATCCTTCAGCAAAGCACCGTATCACCAATTCCCCTCACCATCACCATCATCTCCATCACCATCTCCCGTCCCTCAGTAAAACACCATATCACCAACACCATCATTACGACCACCATCTCTCGTCCTTAAATAAAGCACCGTATTACCAATTTCCCTCACCATCACCATCATCACCATTATCACCACCATCTCTCGTCCCTTAGTAAAGCACCGAATCACCAATAACCCTCACCATCACCATCATCACCATTACCACCACCATCTCCACCGTATCTTCAACTCCCCTCACCATCAGCATCACCACCATCACGCGTACCATCACCATCTCCACCGTATCTTCAACTCCCCTCACCATCACCATCACCACCATCACGCGTACCATCACCATCTCCACCGTATCTTTAACTCCCCTCACCATCATCACCCCCTTCATTACCCTCACGACCTAATATGAAGAGAAATATGGCCAAGGAGGGAAGTTAATTATCAGGGGTGTTATAATGAGCCGAGGGAGGACAAAGACGGGAGCAACATTAGTAAGGGAACATTGCGAGTCACTTTTTCTTTCGGTAATTATGGGGGGCACTGCTCGAATTAACGCTCTGTATTTTCGATTAGGCTATCTTTTTGTTTACCTAATGAGTACTTCGTTGCGTGTTTACATGTTAAAACGATCATATATATATATATATATATATATATATATATATATATATATATATATATATATATATATATATATATATATATATATACTGTATATATATATACTGTATATATATATATATATATATATATATATATATATATATATATATATATATATATATATATATATATATATATATATATATATATATATATATATATATATATATATATATATATATATATATATATATATATATATATATATATATATATATATATATATATATATATATATATATAATTATGTATTTATTGTACATTGTACACGTATGGTTTTATTGGACATTAATAGATTCCCCCCAAAAAGCTACCACACCCACCTGTCAAGTCACTCATTACCTTCTCTTCAACAGTTTCCCCAGGGGATGTGTAAAGCCTCTTTTGTCACTGGGAGGGGGTGCCCCTTTTAGCAACATGTGGGATTGCGTACAGGTGAAGTCTAGCCTGTCCATTATAGGCAAAACATCTTGACCAATAACCTCTATAACTCCAAAAAGTCATGAACAATCGAGCTAATACTTTTACCATTTGGGAAGGACCAGGATTTATTTTTTCATTAGATATTGTAACCTTTATTCCATCGCCTATTCCCCTCCCCCTTACACACGCAGACGGATTTGGTTCCTATAGCTGAGCCTAAGGCGAGAGGGGAGAAGCGTACCACATCACAGGAATTGAATCTCATTGGCCACAGCTCATTTGTGGCATTTTATTACTACTGGAGGGAATTTATGAACATGAATTGTAATGAGCTGTGAGGGAGAAGAAAGGGAGTTGGATATCTAAGAGACTTTGCTACTTCTGCTCCTTGCTCTTTGGTTCTTTATCTACCTATACATTTACAGTACTGTATCTATCTATATATATATATATATATATATATACCGGTATATATAGTATATACAGTACAGTATATATATATATTTTTTTGTCTATGTGAATAAGGGAAACAAAAGGCATAACTGCCTGTAGCGAGTGCCTCCCCCAGCTTTGAAAGAGTGACAGGGCCAAAATCAAGGGACGTCCGAGCTAAAATGCCTGGACACACGGAGTTTGAAGCAAATTAAGTCATAGGAAGAGGGAAAGACTAAAAGTGTTTAACACTTTGTCTTATACACATACTACTAACTGGAGAAGTGTTTTTCACTTTACACTTTCAAAAACACTGCAAGCACTGCAACACATTTGATAACCTGCAAAGAAAAAAATATTCCTGAGAAAGTACGATTTTTGGAAATATGACATATTAGTGAAACTTCATGGTCGATGCGCAACCTCTAAAATTAATATTGTTGCTAATTTTTATATTTTTTTCCTGGGGGTTTGGGATCCAACGGTAGGCTACACTTTTTAGGGGTGAGAGCCAAACATATAAAAACAAAGTTTTTAAGGACCACCCTAATATACTGTATTCATATATATGTATATATATATATATATATATATATATATATATATATATAGCATGTCCACCCAACCAACCCGGAAAACAAAATCAAATTAATAATTTATTACAAATCCCCCAAGACCTCCAACCTCGTTCTCCGCAACAAACCAGCCTCCACCAAGATAAAGAGCCCGATGACCGACGATCACGTCATTTACCAACATACCTGTAATTATGAGGACTGTGGACCTCATTCCTATATTGGTATGACGCAGACTCGTCTTTCACGTCGGTTAACTCTTCACCTTCAGGCTGGAGCCATCAAAGACCACTATCTCACCCCTAACCACCCTCACCTCACACGCAACGAGTTAGAGAAACACACCACCATACTCGATAAAGAAAGTGACCCAAGGAGATTACCTATACTCGAAGCTTTATATATCCAAGCCTTACATCCCAACATCAACAACCAAACTCTGGACCTTCAGATCCTTCCTTCTGCCAAAAGGCACTACCCTACAGGACCTAACACCCCTCCTCGCCCCCCGGTGCCCTTGACGCAGCCCCCCGCGCTACCTCCTTCAGCTTCGTCTTCTGCAGGCGCCACACAACTTAGGCCACGCCCCTCGACACGCAGCCAATCAGCTTCGACCCCACCTACTGACCACCATCCCGCATCCAGTGCGCATGCGTGGAGCGGTTAACCCCTTCTCTCTCCTAGTTTACGCTTCCACCAATAGCAGACTTTTGCCCCCTGTTTTCCTCCTCCTCTGATCCTCCACCCTCTATATATACCCTTCCTGTTTACCTTTTATTTCATTCCTTCCTTACTTGATAATGCTGGTTGTCCAGTGAAACGCGTCGTATATCCTGTATCATCATGTACATTTATGTAACCCTGTACCACCATGAATTTTGCTCATCTCCTTCATCTACTTCCTGCCACCCAGCGAAAACTCATCAGAGACCTGGAAACTTTGAATAATAAAATTTCCAACGCAGAAATTGCCATTTCTTTCAACCTCGTATGTATTAAAGAAAATTTATTACCTGGCTTTACTAACATAAAACTTCACGAGAATGCCAGACATCGCACCAGCACCCTCCAGTTTCGTGAAGAACTGGTGAAGGACCAAATAATTGAAAAACGAGAGCTCGCCAACAACCTTCGTAAAGAACGAGATGCTCTTCTACGGATTTGGGAAGACGAAACCCCTCCAGACCACCTCAAAGCCGAAATCAAAACAGCCCTCGAACAACTCCTTGAACAACACAGAAGACAAGCCGAAAACACAACCATAAAAAAGCTTGCCCGTCTTTATGGCGGAAACTTAAAACTTCCCAAACCAACAAAAGGATATATAAACCTTACTAACACCATTCTGACCCTGGACCAAGAAGACCTCCTCAACAAAGGCCTCAACTGCCACTACAGCTCCAAACCTGGCCCCCACCGGAAACGCCTAGAAACGGAAATCCTCCTGGACGACATCCTACGACTCAAGAAGGATGGCAAGGTCACCACTACTCCCGCCCTACAACCTACTCTCCTCGCTGAAGCCGCCAAAACCAGAGGAACTCACCATAGCAAAATACTCAACAAACAACACTTCCAAGCTGCCAAACTATTAAGAGACAACCCCAACATCATCATCCGTCGTGCGGATAAAGCTTCCTGCCTCGTGATCCATGACAAGGAGGAATATCTTAGAAAAATGGACGTCATCTTAAGTGACAACACTAAATTTAAAAAGATCACCCGCAACCCAACCGACGAAATCAAACGTATTGCCAACACCACCATCACCGCCATCAACGCCAAACAAGGAGGGATCCACCTTAAAAACTCGTCGGAGAATACACCCCTGGTTATGCGTACGGAACCATCAAAACACACAAACCTGGGAACCCCCTCCGCCCCATCATCTCCCAGATCCCCACTGCCACCTACCAGATCGCCAAGGCCCTGAACAACCTCCTCACCCCCTACGTGCCCAGCCAATTCAACCTTAACTCAGCCCACGATTTCTTGGAAATTTTACGAGACGCCCCCCGTAACAACAACCACACTATCGCCTCTCTCGACGTAGAAAGCCTGTTCACCAACGTGCCAGTGGATAGGACCATTGACATGATTCTACGTCGAATTTATCATTGCCCTGATACACCTACACTGGACATCCCGGAGAAGGCCCTGAAAACACTACTGGAGCTATGTACCAAGGAGGCCCCCTTCCTTTGCCCCCGGGGCAACATGTACAAGCAGATAGACGGTGTGGCGATGGGCAGCCCCCTAGGAGTTCTTTTTGCGAACTTTTTCATGGGTACCATCGAGGAAGAGCTCCTAGCTGCCCAACGACCAGCCGTCTACTGTAGATACGTGGATGACATCTTCGTGCAAATCAAGGACCTCCACGAACTACAGGAACTCCAGCGTCGCTTCATGACCTCCTCCGGACTTAACTTCACCTTTGAAAAATCTAACAATGGACAACTCCCCTTCCTCGACATCCTCGTAGCTCTGAACGACCATGGGTTCAAAACCACCGTCTACATTAAACCTACTAACACAGGACAATGCCTCAACGGCGATAGTGAATGCCCCCGCCGTTATCTTCTATCCTCCATCTCCGCCTATGTTAGGAGAGCCCTCACGCACTGCTCTACCTGGGCCGACACCCACCAGGAACTAGAAAGACTATCCCAAGTTTTAGTAAATAACGGATACTCCAACTCCGACATCTCCAGCACCATCAACCACCATCTTGAAAAATGGTACACTCAAAGCCCTCCCAACATTGACCCCCCCAATGAAATTAAGATCTTCTACCGCAATTACATGTCCTCTGAACACAAAAATGACGAGGCCGTCTTAAAAGAAATAATCTCCAAGCATGTCCACCCAACCAACCCGGAAAACAAAATCAAATTAATAATTTATTACAAATCCCCCAAGACCTCCAACCTCGTTCTCCGCAACAAACCAGCCTCCACCAAGATAAAGAGCCCGATGACCGACGATCACGTCATTTACCAACATACCTGTAATTATGAGGACTGTGGACCTCATTCCTATATTGGTATGACGCAGACTCGTCTTTCACGTCGGTTAACTCTTCACCTTCAGGCTGGAGCCATCAAAGACCACTATCTCACCCCTAACCACCCTCACCTCACACGCAACGAGTTAGAGAAACACACCACCATACTCGATAAAGAAAGTGACCCAAGGAGATTACCTATACTCGAAGCTTTATATATCCAAGCCTTACATCCCAACATCAACAACCAAACTCTGGACCTTCAGATCCTTCCTTCTGCCAAAAGGCACTACCCTACAGGACCTAACACCCCTCCTCGCCCCCCGGTGCCCTTGACGCAGCCCCCCGCGCTACCTCCTTCAGCTTCGTCTTCTGCAGGCGCCACACAACTTAGGCCACGCCCCTCGACACGCAGCCAATCAGCTTCGACCCCACCTACTGACCACCATCCCGCATCCAGTGCGCATGCGTGGAGCGGTTAACCCCTTCTCTCTCCTAGTTTACGCTTCCACCAATAGCAGACTTTTGCCCCCTGTTTTCCTCCTCCTCTGATCCTCCACCCTCTATATATACCCTTCCTGTTTACTTTTTTCATTCCTTCCTTACTTGATAATGCTGGTTGTCCAGTGAAACGCGTCGTATATCCTGTATCATCATGTACATTTATGTAACCCTGTACCACCATGAATTTTGCTCATCTCCTTCATCTACTTCCTGCCACCCAGCGAAAACTCATCAGAGACCTGGAAACTTTGAATAATAAAATTTCCAACGCAGAAATTGCCATTTCTTTCAACCTCGTATGTATTAAAGAAAATTTATTACCTGGCTTTACTAATATATATATATATATACATATAAACCTGGGTTGAACACATGCATGTAAATTATATTATGCTAGGATTAATTGTTTTCATTTAGCGTCAGTAACATCGTATTTCTTTTATTTTCGTTCGATGTATATCCCTTTCATTATATTAGAGTTCTGTTAAATTCGTTTAGTGTCATAAGAGTATTGTTTTCATAATTCGCATTTTTAGTTTCAATTAATTTCGTTTGCTCCTAAGTATATGAAGTTTATTCTTGAGTCGTATTGTTTCAATCATTATTTACTAGTAGGTAACCCCCTCTATATTACTGTATATATTGGGTCTGGTAACATAGGTTTTACTAGTAGGTAACCCCCTCTATATTACTGTATATATTGGGTCTGGTAACATAGGTTTTACTAGTAGGTAACCTCCTCTATATTAGTGTTTATATTGGGCCTGGTAACATAGGTTTTACTAGTAGGTAACCCCCTCTATATTACTGTATATATTGGGTCTGGTAACATAGGTTTTACTAGTAGGTAACCCCCTCTATATTACTGTATATATTGGGTCTGGTAACATAGGTTTTACTAGTAGGTAACCCCCTCTATATTACTGTATATATTGGGCCTGGTAGCATAGGTTTTACTAGTAGGTAACCCCCTCTATATTACTGTATATATTGTGCCTGGTAACATAGGTTTTCATTCTGTATTAGGATCGCACCCGCGCCTGACCCCTTAGATGTGTAAGTACTATGTACTTGTTAATAGCATAACATTGTATACGTTTTAGCTATATTAGGACATTTTATTATTTCGTAGTGTTTTTAATACATTTGTGGTCCACGATTTAGCTTATAATATTAGTTTCTTAATTAAGTAATTTATTTTTAGGACCGGTATCCAAGCCTAATGATGGACCAAGATAGTCCGAAATATTGAATAAAGCTACCAAGATGAACACGGTCGTTGCCCTTATCCTCCTGTTTCTCCTAAAAATACGGTACCCTAGCGGCCAACCCACCACTACCACTATATATATATATATATATATATATGTTCATTGATTATGCCTTTATTGATTGATTGATTGATTGATTGATTGATTGCCTTTATTTATTGATTGATTATGCCTTTATATAGTTATCCCGTCAATTTGGTCATTCGTCTACAGATACTAAACGGATAGCAAGAAAGTATATTTTTCGGTGTGATGGAAGGCAATCGGTTCAGTACATGTATTTTGCTGAACCTGTAATACTCGATAAAGTTCCTAAATTAGCTTCTTAGTAAAAAGCGATTTATTCAAAATGATCATCACTCCCTAAACCGATATTTATTATCATTTCAGGATATGCACTATTTCCGTTATTATGTATTTATGATTGTATTTCCCTTTTGCAGGTTTTAGAAGAACGATAATTCAGCGTAATGTTATGACTGTTTTTCCCTTCTGCAGGTTTTAGACGGGCGGGACCTCAGTGTAATGTTCGGTGTTGTTTACGAATATGTTCCCCTTCTGCAGATTTTAGACGGCCAGGACCTCAGTGTAATGTTATGCTCTTGTTCCCTTCCTCAGGTATTATTCGGACGGGACCTCAGTATAGTATTTGGTGTGAGGAAAGGCAATCGGTTCGTAATATGCTCTCATGTATTTACTGTCAGGATATGCACTTCTTCCCGTATTTATGTGTTTACGATTGTTTTTCCCTTCTGCAGGTTTTAGACGGACGGAACCTCAGTGTTATGTTCGGCGTTACTGAAGGCGACGGTTTCCCTGAGCTGAGTGTGGACCAGGTGCACCAAGGGTTGGACGCTCAGGCCAGGAATCGCCTGATGCGCACCTACGTCAGGAATGTCTACCACCACCACCTTCAGGAGATCTACCTGGCCATCACCAAGGAGTACACTGACTGGGGCAACCCGGCGCAGCATCCGGAGAAGGTAGAGTACTTGGGTTGTGTTGGTGGAGTAATGGTTTAGATGCTTACGTTCTGGGTGTGGTGTCCCAAGTTCGAATCTCGGGACATTAGTTTATTGAAGTGCATTGGGGTTTGTAATTGATGAATAATGTTAAGAACGGAGTGTTACTTAATTATATATTGTGTTTTGTATGTATGTATTTTGTTATAATTTATTTATACATATTTGTCACTCATAACAAAAATCCAATTATTGTGTTTTGTATGTACGATTTGTTTTATTATTTATTCATACATATTTGTCACCCATAAAAATTAGCCCTCTGATTTCCTTCGGCAATTATTATTATCGGGTTGTATATACAGATTATATTTGTACCTTGATCAAAATGTTCTCCTCTCTGACACTGGAGATGGACCCTGGCTCGAGGACACAGATCTGGTTAATTTCATCTACCCACAAATTGCTACCATATTATATAATATTTTCGCAAAAATACAGCTCTAAAAACGTTGAGTCCTCATTGAAGTGTTTCACTGATAATATACTGTAACAAAGGATAGGAGAAAGCGAAAATGCGGTAATCATTCTGGATATTTCAGTTTTCAAATCACCTTGTATATATATTACAGCTATTAGTTCAAAAAATAGGCTTGTTTAGTTAGTCGGAACCACATCCACATAAAACACAACTAAGCACGTGTTGCTCACCAAGAAGTATTTTGAATTATATACCATAATATGAAAATGTTGCTTATATTTCGAGAACATTGAGTGATGGAAATAATTCCCATATTATTCGGAAGCAAAGTGTGTGTGTGTGTGTGTAATTCACTCGAGGGGGATTCCACGCAACGCGAACTAAGCTCATTATTATGTGTGCGTGTGTGTGTGTGTGCGTGTGTGTGTTATATAGTTCTGGTGGAGCGACGTGTTCTGACAGTAACAGCATTAACAAAACAATATTGTAAACCGATATATTCTGGAACCAACGAAATACACATCAATTGGTCATGGACAGTGATATAGCTCCTGCCAATGAAACAAACATAACCCTTCGGATAAACTTGAAAGATAAATATATTATTACAGCAAGAATACAAGTCAAATGGTCCATGAATGAATTACAACTACCTTTTATCAAGAAACGAGAGTTTAATAAAACATCGACACAAATGGACTGAAGCCGATCACCAGATAACTACGTACAAAAAGTATTATCGCATTTTTGTAGTACTCGAGATACACAGTAAGAATATTATAACCTTGCAATCCTTTTACTGAATGTGCCTGTGTGTGTGTGTGTGTGTGTGTGTGTGTGTGTGTGTGTGTGTGTGTCTTTATGAGGGTATGTGTTTGCATGTGTGTGTGACGCTTCTGACAGAGTATATAGGTATGTGAATTACCCTGCCCACTATATACTGTACAACACACCAAAATATGCTAAGCTGGAAAGGTTACAATCAAAATATATTTCGGTCTTTTATGAATTCGATACTCTGTCATGTGTGAGCAAAGTTAATTGGGGTTTTAAAGCGAGTTATCGGGCCGTGCGTTTATCAAATGTCATAAAATTAATGTAATCAACTACGCCACACATTAATGTAATCAACTACGCCACACATTAATGTAATCAACTACGCCACACATTAATGTAATCAACTACGCCACACATCAATGTAATCAACTACGCCACACATCAATTTTGCCAATAGGCTTAAGGGGAGATGGGTCGTTTTTCTGGTCCCCCTTCTTCCTCATGTTTATCCCCATTAGTTTTCAGATTTTAAGAAGTTTGTTCCATTAGTTTGGCGATTATCAGACCTTTCACCCAATTTATTTGTCAATATTAAGACCTTTCATGCCATTTAGGCGTCTATTTTTTCTTGGCGAGCGATAGCGAGTAGTTTTAGGAGGAATCGGCCTTCGGCTGGGACATTTTTCTACCGGAAAATGTACAATTTTATCTTGAAAAGGGGTCTAGGGGGTGTTTTTTAAAGTTTGATGCAGGTCTAGGGAGGAAACTAGAAAAATTATAAAAACATGAAAAAATCGACCAAAACGTGAACCATCTCCCTTTCATATTTTATAGGCATGATAAAGAGGCGCGATTGATTTAAATGAATCATTTGCGCCGTTCTGTCAAAAAGTGCGTTAGAGCTTTATACAGTCGCGCAGTGTTTAGTTGTAATGTAATTAATATGTTGATAGGTAGTATCGTGTTCGTATATCGTTATCGATTGATGTGCTAATATTTTTGTCTCTTTCTTTCAGTAATAATTTGGGTAAGATCCTGTGTAGCGGGGAGAACTGTTGTTTCAGATGCCTATTTACTAAGATACACTGCACAATATCTTTAACCTAACCTAACCAAAGCCTAACCTAACCTAATCTAGTGCATTAGCGGACTATGTATGAATGTTAAATGAAACATATATTGAAACATTACCAAATTATTGAGATATAAACACAGGTCTCCCCGCTACACAGGATTATACCATATTCTGTTGCATAAATTCTCGTACTATTAAGGGGAGACTGGCCGCTTGTTTGGTCTATTAATTAAGTTATTCATGTGTTTTTTTAGTTTCCTCGCTAGACCTCCATCAGGCTTAGAAAAACACCCCCTAGACCCCCCTGCAAGATAAATGTGTATATTTTTCGGTAGAAAAATGGCCCGGTCGAAGGCCGGTTCCTCTTAAAATTGCAGGCTCGCTATCGCTCGTCAGGAAATAATCGACACCTAAATGGCATGAAAGGTCTTAAAATTGACAACGAAAAGGGGCGGAAGGGTTTAAAATCGCCAAACTAATGGGCCAAACGTCTTATAATCTAAAGAAAATGGGGCTAAACATGAGGGAGAAGGAGATCCAGAAAAACGGTCTGCCTCCCCTTAAAAAAAAAAAAAAAAAAAAAAATCCCATCTAAATTAGCTTTCTATAATTATACCAAAGACACATTCTTCAATTTGGCTCTGGTACCTATCTGATGATTGTATTAAAGGGGACAGTGCTTGCTTTTTGGTTATGTATTTATATATTAATATATTTTTGAGTTTCCTCGCTTGGCCACCATCAAGCTAAAACAAAATCACCCCTAGACCCCCTTTGAAGATATATTTGTAAACAAAATCGGTAGAAAAAATTTCCGGTCGAAGGCCAGGCTCGCTATCTCTCGCCAGTAAAAAAATAGACACTTTGATAGGGCGAAAGGTCTTAAAATCGCCCAACTAACTGGACGAACGTCTTAAAATTTCATTACTAATTGGGCTAAACATGAAGGAGAAGGGGTCCAGAAAACCAAACCAATACTTCCCCTTAACAGAGAGGAAGTCCTAGAGAGTGGAAGGGTTAATTGGGATATGGTTTACCCTTTTGATTTACCCCTTTAGGTTAAGCCAGTTTAAGTTAACATAAATATAATGAGACAGATACAGTAGGTTAGTTTAAATAGCACTTCAGGAGCGATCAACCCTATTGGATTATTAAGCCAGCACACTGTATGTCAAGGATATGTCAGGACTGGAGCATCTCTGCGAGAACTCCAGTCCATTGACAGATTGGGTTAACGAGTCAATATCTACATGAACAACTCGTATTTTCCGCAGTCTCAGAAATTGTATTTCTTAGCACTATTTTTTCAACAGTGGTAGGTGGCTAGTCCATCCAGCAACCTGCTTCACCCTTAGGTGACCAGTAAGGATTTGCATAAGGTTTACTCCCCTAGATGGGTTATCGACCAAGGCTAACGAGTCCCACCCACCCGGATTTTAATAAGGTTGTCTGCCCTAAATGGGTTGCCAACCAAGGCTGACGAGCCCCATCCACCCAATGTGATAACATTGATGTGATCAAATTAATATAAATATTTCACTTCCTCAAAAATATGGCCGTCTCGTTTGCTGTTTTGTTTTTTTGTTTTTTTCCCCAGTCTCGTTCAGTGCGTCGGAATCTTTTGAATTTTATTCAGATTAACACTTAACGATTTTGTTTAGTTTAGGAAGTAGTTGTGGAAGTCAAAAACTTAATTGATCTCTAGAGGTGTTTCCAAAGTTGAGAAAGCGCGTTTAATAATAATCGCCATAGTACAATAATATAATATACTGATTGTTGTGCTCATGGTGCTCGGTTACCCAGTTTACCCAAGCTAGCTCTCGCAATGGATAACTGAATTCTGCACCAGCCTGTATATTAGTGCATGTCTTTAATTATCTCGTGTAACTGTCTTGGTGGTGTAATGGATTAGATGCTTATGTTCTGGGTGTGGTGTCCCGAGTTCAAATACCGGGAGGGTCATATGCTTTCATTAATCTATTCTGGTGCATTGAGGGTTTGAATTGGACTATTAATGTTAAGAACGGGGTGTTCCTAAATGATTATGTAATCTATGTAACGCCTATCATTGTAGCCAGGTTTTGTTTTTCATATAATGTTCTGCGGGTATTGAAATGTGTATATATTATTGAAATGTGTATATATTATTGCCTGTAGGTGCGGGACCTGACGGTGGAGGCCATTAGCGACGGGTCCTACCTGGCGCCACTGGTCAACTTCGGCGACACCCTCAGCGGCGCCGGCAGGGCCTTCATGTACGTCTATAACCACCACGAGAAGGACAGACACGTGAGTACCTACACAAAGGGTTAAGGGGAGATTCGTATTCATTTGTTTATTGGTTTATTCATATATGTCTTTAGTTTATATATTTAGTATATGTATATTTAGTTTATATTTTTTCTTTAGTTTCCATCCAAAACCTTCCTCATGCTTAAGAAAATACCCCCAAGATCCCCTTTCGAAATACATTTGTTCATATTTCGGTAGTTTCGGCCGGTTCCTCCTAAATTACAGACTCGCTATCGCTCGCCAGGAAACAAATAGACACCTAAACGGCACGAAAAGTCTAAACATCGCCAACATTATTATTTGTTTTCTTCTATGTGAATGAGGGAGACAAAAGGCATAACTGCCTGCAGCGAGTGCCTCCCCCAGATTTCAAAGAGTGACAGGGCCGAAATCAAGGGACGTTCGAGCTAAAATGACTGGACACACGGAGTTTGAAGCAATTTAAGTTATAGGAAGAGGGAAAGACTGATTCTGGGAGAGAGTTCCAGAGCTCAGCAATTGAATAGAAGAAAGTCTGAGAATAGCGTTTCACTTTTGGATTGGAGAGTTGCACAGAGTTGGGGCGGGGCAAACGTCTTAAAATATCAAGCTTAATGGGGCCAAGCATGAGGGAGAAAGAAATATTTTAGGCAGTTATAACTATCTGGAATTCTGGATTGACTTTGGGATAACACTTGCTTTTCATTAAATAGTATATACAGTGTTGTAGTTGATGCATAGAACATTATAATCATCAGTTCGTTTCCAGAGCTATACTTCCACAATTAGAAATAGGTCAAGTCTATGAATACTTATGAGTGGGCTAGAGACTATGGCATCACAGTGCACCGTCGACATTCTATGAATTTCAGTCTGGCTTCTAATAATTGACTTTTTTCAGTTTAGAAAGGATCTTTAGCAATTATACGGCTGCAAACTATCTCAATGAACACTTTTTTAGCTACCACAGATCCTTCCTAAGCTGCATAAAATCGTCTAAATATAGCTAGAATAAAATAAAACAGATGTCGCTGGTACAGAATAGTTTAACTCCTTCACCACAATTACGTAATATTCATCATATTCTGGTTACCATTAGACGATTTTGTTTAGTTTATAATCTACATCTAAGACTCAAATAGTTAAATACGATTTCAATAAACCCTCTTAATAGCATAGATCCTTCTTATACAGCAGTAAATCATCTATTATCTGCCAGAATCAAAGGTAAAAAGGCGTCTTGATGTTGAAGGGGTTATCGAATCGAAAATAGTAGTGACAGGGGGTAAAGCCGGTGTCACACGAGCGCATTTTCGAGCAATTTTTTACGGGCAATTATGGTCTGGAAGCTTCATAAAGAGATAAAGAGAAGGGGCTAAGGGGAGATGGGCCGCTTTTCTGGGCCCCCTTCTCCCTCATGTTTAGCCCCATTAGTTTTCAGATGTTAAGATGTTTGCCCCATTAGTTAGTAGATTTTAAGACCTTTCGCCCAATTTTTTCGTCAATATTTAAACCTTTCGTGCTATTTATGTGTCGATGTTTTCCATGGCGAACGATAGTGAGCCTGTAATGTTGGAAGAACCGGCCGAAAGGCCGGGAAATTTGTCTACCGAAAAATGTAAAAATTAATCTAGAAGGGGGATCCAATGAATGTTTTGTTTATGTTTATTTGATGGAGGTCTAGGAAGGAAACTAGAAAAATAATGAATACATGCCAAAATTGCACAAAAAGTGATTTGCAGTGATTTATTGATTTTATATTTACCGGTATATATTATTATCTTTACTTTCCATCCAAAACCTCCACCAAGCTTAACAAAATATCCCCAAGACCTTCTTTCGAGATAAATGGGTGCATTTTTCGGTAACAAATATCCTGCTCGTGTGACAGCAGCGGTTTTAGGCCGCTGTCACACGAGCACTTTTTCCGTCAATTTTCCATGAGCAAATTTTTTTCTTGCATCATTTTGGGACTTTTTCGCACTGGTATCGGTAACTAGGCTGAAGGTAGATTATGTTAGGCGGCTGAATTATGATAAAGTGTAAAATTTTAAGCTTCCAGACCATAATTGCCAGTAAAATTTGCTCGAAGAATGGCCCGCATGACTCCGGCTCAATAATGTGCAACATGGGCGGCTACTGTAAACAAACATTAGCTTAAGCCCCCGATAAATGACTCCTTGCAGCATAAATAAACGAAGTGGGGAAGAAAAGAGTTATTTTACGAGGGGATTTAAAGGAAGTTTTTTTTTTCTAGACTCCCTTCTCCTTAATGTTTAGCCCCATTAATTTGAGATTTTAAGATGTTTGCTCCATTAGTTTGGCGATGTTAAGACTATGTGTGCCATTTAGGTGTCGATTTTTGTCCTGGCAAGCAATAACAAGCCTGTAATTTAGAAAAAACTGGCCTTGGGCCAGTAAAATTTATTTCGATTGGGGATCTTGAGGGTATTTTTTAAGCTTAATGGAGGTCTTGGGAGGAAACTAAATAACATAGTATATAAGTAAATGAATCAACAAATAAAAACAAATCTCCCCTTAACCCCTTCTGTACCGGCGACGTCTATTTACTGTTATTCTAGCTGTGTTTAGACGATTGTTTGCAGTTTAAGAAGGATCTGTGGTAGTCCAAAGGGTTAAGTCAGATAGTTCGAAGCCTGTTAATTGCTGGAGGTCCTTTTTAAACTTAATAACATAGTCTAAAAGTAGCCAGAATAAAGTTAAAAAGACGTCGGCGGTACAGAAGGGGTTAAGGGTCATATTCCAAGAGGGGGAACTGCATATTAGATGGCAATGGAAGGGGAGTCGAGCCCGGTATATACGACGATGGGAAATTAAAGTTGATCCGTGGGGCGAGGCGGAGCGAATTTTATCCTTTATTGAATTCGTAATGAGATATCCGCTGATTATGGGGTTCCGGGAGGGGTGTTAGGGGGGGGGGGGAGGGGGGGGGGTGTTAGAGGTATGGCGTATGGGGATGTGACAATGGGGTAGCTTATTTGGTTTTGTTCGTATGTTCCTATAACCCAATTATTAATCCTTTGAAGATTATGACGCGTTTTAGCAGTTTATATTCTGGCTATGATTAGATGATTTTATGAAATTTAGGAAGGATCTGTGGGGATGAAATGGGTTAAGACTATCTCAATCATCCCTCTGATGAACATAATTATACTATACCTAATCTGAATACAATCGTCTGATAATATCCAGAAAACAGAAAAGAAATGCGTCCTCGTATCTTCTAAGCATTTAGCTAAATCTACTCCAGCACTCCCCCGGCCCCCGACCACCCCCGGAGAGGTTCCGATATCAGCAGGCAGACATGCAACAAAGCCCTACCACCACAAGTCCGCCCACCACACTTCCAGGTGCACCCTTCATATAAACCGTCTCCCCCGGCCCTCATCTATTCATAAGCATTCTCCATTAATTCCTGTTTATTACCTCTTCCCTGGCCATTGTCATTCCTCTATCATCCAAAGCTTGTCTTACACAGTCTCTCCATCTCAATTGGGGTCTTCCTGCCCCTCTATCTCCCCTTGTATCTGAATCACATATTCTCTTTGTAAGCCTTTCATCTTCCATTCGTTCAACATGACCATACCAGCTCAGCACCCTTCTGTCCACTCTGGCCGACAAATGTTCCTGCTGCCCAACTCTCCTACGTATCTTTTCATTCCTCAATCTGTCTCTATGAGTAACTGCACACATACTCCTCAAGCAGCTCATCTGCATCACATCCAGCTTTCTTCTCTCCTTTTCTTTAAGAGCCCATGTCTCAGCCCCATACATCACTGGTGGCACAACAATTCCTTGATACAATGCACTTTTAACTTTCATTCCGAGATTTCTCACCTTCCACATACTTCCCATTGCTCCGAAAACCTTCCTGCCCTCACACAATCTCTGTTTTACCTCCATTCCCATAACTCCACTCCTGCTTATCGTTCCTCCTAGATATGTAAAACACTCTACTTGTTCCAATATTTCCCCATCTAGCCTCACATCTAGATTCACCCTACGATCACCCCTATTACACACCAATACTTCACTTGTATTGACGTTCACCTTCAGTTTCCTTGTCCCACAAACCACACCGAACTCTTTGACTATCCACTGCAGTTTCTACTCAGATATCAGCCACCAACGCTGTGTCATCAGCGAACAGCAACTGATTCAACTCTCAATCTCTACCATTCTTTCCTACTAAACCCAATCCTCTTCCCATAGTTCTATCGAAAAATTTACAAATTTATCATGTAGCTGTGGCTATTATTATTATCATTATCTTTCCTTCCAGCGTAAGGGTAGCGTGTTCGGGTCGGAGGTACCGCTGATCTTCGGGGCCCCCTTCATGGACAACCCCGGACACTGGGCCGACAACTACACCCGCTATGATAACATGGTCTCCGAGATCATCATGGGCTTCTGGACCAACTTCGCCAAGAGTGGGTGAGTGCTATGTGGAAGAGAGAGAGAGAGAGAGATTGTGTGTGTGTGTGTGTGAGAGTGTCTGTGTGTGTGTGTGTGTGTGTGTGTGTGTGTGTGTGTGTGTGTGTGAGAAAGAGAGAGTGTATGTGTGTGTGTGTGAGAGAGTGAGAAAGAGCTAGAGAGAGAGAGAGAGAGAGAGAGTACAACATGGTCTCCAAGATCATTATGGGCTTCTGGACCAACTTCGCCAAGAGTGGGTGAGTACGAAAGGGAGTGAGAGTGAGGGTGTGAGAATGAGTAGGTGTGTGTGAGAGTGAGAGAGAGAGAAAGAGCTAGAGAGAGAGAGAGAGAGAGAGAGAGAGAGAGAGAGAGAGAGAGAGAGAGAGAGAGAGAGAGAGAGAGAGAGAGAGAGAGAGAGAGAGAGAGAGAGAGAGAGAGAGAGAGAGAGAGATAGGGAAAGAGGGGAGGAGTGAAATATAAGAGAGAGACAACTTCACCAAGAGTGGGAGAGTGAAAGAGAGCAAGTGAGAGAGAGAAGGGGGGGGGGGAGTAAAGTAGTGACTTTTTTGTTTTGTATTCTATTTACTTACATCCCAACTACTCTCTCTCTCTCTCTCTCTCTCTCTCTCTCTCTCTCTCTCTCTCTCTCTCTCTCTCTCTCTCTCTCTCTCTCTCTCTCTCTCTCTCTCTCTCTCTCTCTCTCTCTCTCTCTCTCTCTCTATTTATCTACATCTCTAAGCAAAACTAAAATAAACATGAACTCATCTGTGAGATTTACTTGTTATAAAACCTACACAACTTAATTTAATCATTATCGGATATTGCTTAATTTTTGCTCTGGTCTGGTATGCACTATTTACTGGTAGGAATTATGTTTGGAATTATGAGTGGAAGCTACCTATACTGCTATACTGCTGTTTGCGGATGATACAGTTCTGATGAGTGATAATGAATGGGAGTTGCATGGTCTGGTAAATGAGTTTGGAACAGTGTGCGAAAAACGGAATTTGAAGGTAAATACGGGGAAGAGCAAGGTTATGGTCTTCGAAAGGGGTGAAGTCACCGAGTGTGAGGTGAAGCTGAACGGTCAGGCTATGGAGATCGTCAACTCTTTTAAGTATCTGGGCAGTGTGTTGAGTAAAGATGGGACTATGGATGAAGAAGTGCGGGAGAGGGTACAACAGGGGAAGAGGGTTGTAGGAACGCTAAAAGCAGTAACAAGAAATAGGGTGGTCAGTATGGAAGTGAAGAAGTCCTTGCATGACAGTGGGGTAATCCCGACACTGACTTACGGAAGCGAAGCATGGACGTTGGTTGAGAGACTCAGACCAAGAGTGAGAGCAGTGGAAATGAATTACTTAAGGAGTGCGTGCGGAGTTACATGGAGGGATAGACAGACTAATGAGGAAGTAAGAAGAGGTGTGGTGTGGAGGTAGATGTGCTGGAAAGTGTGAAAAGGAACAACTTGAGATGGTTCGGCCATATGGAACGTATGGAAAGCGAGAGAATGACTAAGAGGGTGTACGAGAGTGAGGTGGAGGGACAGAGAGGGAGAGGTAGACCGAATATGAGGTGGAAGGATGGAGTGAGGAAGTACATGAACGAGGGCGGTACTGGTTGGGGGGAGGGGCGTCGACTGACTGGGGACAGAGGTGCATGGGGGCGGTTCGTTCGTGGCCACCCCTTCGGGGATCACGGCGTCAGGCAATAGATAGATAGATAGATAGAATTATGCTTCTTTTTATGCTATTACCTTTTCAATTTGCTGGTAAAGTAGCACTGTCAGAGTTTTACTAACTATATTTCGAGTTTTAATGAGTTTATCCGACCCTTTAAAACTCGTCGAGTGCTGATTATAATTGTCTCATCCATAGTTAACTGTAATACTTAATATAATAATTACTATGAATATGGTAGTAGTAACAGTATTAGTATTTATCTGTTGTTGTTTATCATTATCTCTCTCTCACTCTCTCTCTCTCTCTCTCTCTTCTTCTTCTTCTTCTTCTTCTTTGTTATCCTTTCCTCCACTTTCCCCGACTATCGAGTTTGCTCTCCCTACTAAAAATATACGTCCTGACCACCTTCCCTGGATCGTAAGGTTGTTGTTGAAGTTGTTCCCAGGCTGTCTGACCGAACAGCCCCAAGGGCCCGAGCAAGGCCAAGGCCATAACCAAGCGCCCCCACAGAACCCTCCCAGCTTTACCACAAAAAAGCCCAGGTGACTGAAGCCGCTCCCAGGCGAGGGGCTTATGGGGGTGCGGAAACGCCCGGGAAACCAAAACCCCACCCAGAGCCCTGTGCCCTTTAACAATTATGAAGGAAAAGTTGAGGGGCAAAGGGAGAAATGTGACGCTTTGGCTCCCAGTCTGCCAACCTCTAGGATGGTAGTAGAGAGGTCAATCCACGGAAGCGACGTCGCCACTTGAGATCTAAAAAATATATTAGCAAAAGGAACAGTCAGAAGCTATGGGTATGGCAGAGAACTCTCAACTCTCACTCTGATAGACCAACCCATCTCCACTGGATCATAAAGTCTGTGTGGCCAGTGTATCTATGCAAATCTATGTAAATATCTCCAAATTAATAAGAGCTGATGCCAATTTTCCGATCAGCTCGGTTACTGATTGACTGAGCTGGCCAGGAATGAGTGACTGGGAGTGCAGATGAGACAGTTAATAAGTGTGGCTGGTGAGTGAGTAAGTGAGTGTGAGAGAGAGAGTGTGTGTGTTTGTGTGTGTGTTACACAGAGTTAAACAGATACTCAAACCACGCAGACCTAGCGGTCCCTAACAGGTGGTCCAGCCTTAATACTATTAGAGACTGGGACAGTTCATACTAGAAGAATAAGATAGCAAAGTAGAAGGCTACTTCTAATCTACTATAGTCTAACTATTTCCAGTTGATGGTAAATTGGATCCTATAGCATATGATTTCTCTATTCTTAATGGTAAAATATGATATTGCTATGTCTCTGCGTCATATTATTGCCAAGTTTCCGTAAATAGTAACTTATTTCGCTACTAAATCTTGGTAATAGCCGAGTAATCAGGATGGCGAGATAGCAATTTACCATCGTCTAAAAATAAAAAGAGTATATAGGGCTCTAGAACACAAGTACCGAAATCAAATGCCTGATCAAAGTGTGTGTGTACGGTAGCGCTAATAAGCCATGTCTCAGCTGTCATTACGTTTGGCACGTTCTGTGCTGTATTAATGTCTGCCAGATGTTGAATAGGGTAAATAAGTGCAAAACCATATACAGGTATGTACTGTATATCTCACTCCAAACTAATACATCAAATTTTAGATATTGCTGAAACCCATTAATGATCAAAATATACTTGGTGCCGACACATCACTTATTTTGCCGACTGTGCGGAACAGGAAGGTTACTATACAAGGGATGAGCATCATTCAGTAGGATCTTGAATTAGGTTTATTTGTAAGGTAAAGGGGAGATGGGTCGCTTTTCTGATTCCCATTCTTCCTCATGTTTAGCCCCCTTAGTGGTGATGTAGTGGATGTTTCGGTAATTGGAGGGGCTGCCCGGTACTGTTCCACTATAGTCTGTTTTATTTCAGCTGACGGTAATTTAAAGTTCCAATTCTTAGGGTCTGGGACCACTTTCACGTTCCCTCAACCGATTACTCTGTCTCGTTGAGTAGGATAATCTTACAAAGCAGAAGTACCGAAATCAAATGCCTGCTAAATGTCTATAGTCTATGCACTGTAAGTAGGCGAGAAATCATGACCTCTAACCTCTGTAACTCAAAAATGACTATAGTAATCGGGCTAATATTTTTACCATTTGGGAAGAGTCAGTCGAGGAATAGATCTGGAAATCTACAGCCAATTTACTCTAGCCCTCTTTGAAATACAGAGGATAGAGGTCATGATTTTTCGCCTACTTACAGTGAATAGTACTCTACCGCATCATCGGCCGGTTTGTTGACGGTCTGTGTGGTATGGTAATGCAGTGGAGGCTTCGGCAATCGGATGAACCACTCGGCACTTTTCGACTAATGGACGGAAAAGCCGAGTGTCGCGTTGAGTTACTGGCCTGAATACGACTTATGACATAGAGGGTGGATGGTTAAGGGGAACGACCTGCTTTTTCTCTCTGGGGTAAATCCATTCGGCCCCATTCAGTCTACTGTTTTAAGACGTTTTTCCCCATTCAGGTATCGATATTTTCCTGGCGAGCGACAGGGAGCCATCATTGTATGGAGAGATCCTGCTTCCCAGGAGAACATTTTCTTCCGAAAAATTTACAGATTAAGCCAGCTGTCTAAAATATAATCCAAAATATGCTGGCTCGCTATAGCTCGCCAGTTGTAAATCGACACCTGGATGAGGGTAAACGTCTTAAAACAGTAGGTTGAATGGGGTGAATGGCTAGTACTCAGAAAGAAACCAAACGGATCGGTCCCCTTAACCCCTTCTGTAACGGCGACGTATTTTCAATTATATTCTAGCAAAATGTAGACGATTTATTGAAGCTTAGGAGGGATATATGATATAAGGAGTACTTGAGATAGTCTGGAGCCTTTTAATGGGTAGATGTCCTTCCTAGGCTGAATAAAATCGTCTAATAGTAACCAGAATAAAGTTAAAAGGACGACACCGGTACTGAATGGGTTAAATAAGGGAGAGCTTGTTGACCGCCATTTTCCATTTATATGCAGGTGATTCATCCATTCACTACCGGTGACGTATATTTTATATGCAGGTGATTCATCCATTCACTACCGGTGACGTATATTTTATATGCAGGTGATTCATCCATTCACTACCGGTGACGTATATTTTATATGCAGGTGATTCATCCATTCACTACCGGTGACGTATATTTTATTTGATGTCAGCTACATTTAGACAATGTTATGAAGCTTAGGAAGGATTGATGGTAGCTAAAAAGATTAATTGGGATAGTTTGTAGCATTTTATTTGGTAGATGTCCTTCTTTAGCTATATAAACGTATGTGAAGCGAGATAATGACTAGGAGTGTATGAGAGTGAGGTGGAAGGTTAAAGTTGAGAGGTATATGAGCGAAAGTGGTGTTGGGTGGAAGGAGGGGCGTTGGCTGACAGTGAACAGAGGTGCATGGAGGCGATTCATTCGTGGTCACCCCATCGGGGATCATATCGTCTGGCAATAGATAGAAGGATAGGCCTCTTTAATCCCCCCCCCCCCCCTCTTACTCACTGAAGTCCTCCGTTCCCACTTTACAAATTCTAGGCCTTTGCATCTTTCTTACTACTCCTTTTGACCCTACGTTTATCTCTTACTATAGCACGATCTCTACCTATTACTAACCTCCCCCTTCTCTCTTCCTCTACACAGACAGCAGCATGATCTCTAACTAATAATATCCTCCCGTCTCTCTACCTAGCAAGATCTCTAACTATTAATATTGTTCCGTCTCTCTACCTAGCATGATCTCTAACTAATAATAACTTCCCCCGTCTCTCTCCCCCCTACAGAGACAGCAGCTTGATATCTAACTAATAATATCCTCCCCAGTCTCTCTACCTAGCATGATCTCTAACTAATAATAACTTCCCCCGTCTCTCTACCCCCCTACAGAGACCCCAACAAACCGGATGATGTAAAGACCCGTCTGCAGCAGGGGCGCCAGAGAAACATCAGCTGGGACATGTACGAAGCGGTCTACGAGAAGTTCCTCGAGATCAGTGAGTAGGGGAGTTTATAGTAGATTCAAACTAACCTGGAGGAAATTGGTAACGTTACCTTTCTATACTGCCTATGCTGCCTTTCTAAGCTGCTCATGTGAAGCTGTCTTTGTGTAATATTGGCTATACAAATATACAGAAAGACAGTGTTATCATTTTATGCCAAGTTAGCTTGAATACACTTAAGTTCATATAGCAATTTTCTCCCGCATTTTAACACTACGATGTTTCCCATATATTATATTGTCTTTGTCCAAGTTTTGGTTTATTTAGTTTGCATGTTTTACATTTTAATTAGCCAGACACGTAAACAGTTTTGAAATAACCTGATGACCTGAAGAAGCTTTCGGCGAAACGTTGTCAATAAAGTGCTCCTCCTCATATGGTGTTTTATCAATGTAAGAAGTGGTCTACGACAGGTTCCTCGAGATCAGTGAGAAGTAGAATTTAGTGTATACAATAATTCTCTTCTGTCTTTCAAAATTATGATGTTACCCATGTCAGTCAAACATGTACGAAGCGGTCTATGCCAGATTCTCAACTATCAGTGAGTAATGAAATTGCCGGGTTTTTTCACGAGTCGGAAAATTGGATCCTTTGTCGATACTTAACCCCTTATGTACCGCAACGTCCTTTTTTCATTTATTCTAGCTATACTAGAACGATTTTGTGCAGTTTGAGAAGGATCTGTGGTAGTAAAAAGGGTTAAGTGAGATAGTTCGAAGCCTGTTAATTGCTGGAGGTCCTTTTAAACTGAGTGAAATTGTCTAATAGTATCCATAATAAAATTAAAAAGACGTCGCCGGTACAGAAGGGGTTAATGGTCAAATATGATAGCACTATGGCTCTGTACCATGTTAATAACAAGTTTTCATATTTAGGTTTACATTTCGCTACAAAATGGTCGCATTAACCGAGTAATCAAAATAGGAACATGACAATTTGCCGTCATTGGATATATAACTATAGTCTGTTTCTTTTCAACTGACGGTAAACTGCAAAGTTCCCATCAAGATTGTTCAGTTATCTTTAAGATTTTGTAGTGAAATATGGTGTTAATATATGGTGTTAATATATGGTGTTAATATATGGTGTTAATATATGGTGTTAATATATGGTGTTAATATATGGTGTTAATATATGGTGTTAATATATGGTGTTAATATATGGTGTTAATATATGGTGTTAATATATGGTGTTAATATATGGTGTTAATATATGGTGTTAATATATGGTGTTAATATATGGTGTTAATATATGGTGTTAATATATGGTGTTAATATATGGTGTTAATATATGGTGTTAATATATGGTGTTAATATATGGTGTTAATATATGGTGTTAATATATGGTGTTAATATATGGTGTTAATATATGGTGTTAATATATGGTGTTAATATATGGTGTTAATATATGGTGTTAATATATGGTGTTAATATATGGTGTTAATATATGGTGTTAATCATATATACTTGGTCTTCTTATGATGCAGAGACATAGTAGCTTAATATTTCCCCATTAAGTATAGCACAATTAGCTTCTAAGGGATTCAATTTATCGTCAGATGAAAAGAAACAGAGTATATAGTTTATAGAGTATTTCTTTTCCGTCTTTCAACATTAGGATTTTACCCATATTAGCCACAGGAACATCACCAGGGACACGTACAGTCAGTCAACATTCCAGCTGGGTCAGGTCTTCTTCTATTTCTGCTATTATAGAGTAATACAGTAGAGTAATGGCCAACGAAATATACAGACTTAACCTACCCACAAGTTTGTTCATTTCTGTCTTTTTCATTTCCCATTCATATATGTTTGTAAATAGCTAAAATACCATAAATAAGTACACCCCGTTCTTTAACATTAATATCAAATACAAAGCCCTGGGCCAGCAACTTATGTAACTTTGTAGGTTTCCATTGGTAGCCACTATGTAGATTAATATGTAGCTTGGTATCCCGGTAGCCACTCAGGAACCTTATACTTGTAATAACGGTAATGATTATCGCTTGCCACCACCTAATTATATTTTTTGACCTAATGGGAAGTCATATGAATACACAATTCAATCAGCCTGGTATTTATTAATAGTAGTAGGTGTAGAATCAGCAGTAGTAGTCAGCAGTAGTAATCAGCGGTAATAATCAGCAGTAATAATTAATTATGTGGAATATGGGTGAAGTGGTGAGTTATTCTATCTAAGTCTCAAAATGTGGACTAGTCTGAATTCTGGTTGATGAGGTGTCCTAGGAGTTGAGGGGGACACATCTTGATGCGAAAGTGGTGTGTGGGAGAATCTATGACTGTTACCTCCAGTATTGTGGAAAACCGTTCCCTATTCAGCGGCCGATTTAACCGGAACCTGTCTACTTTCGTGACCATATTTAGCCCGAGTGTGAATTATGCAGAAGATGCAATTCAAAGGTGTTGGTGTGAGGTATATATGAATCAGCAATACATTAATCAGAATACCGATAACTCAGCGTAGAACGTCACACTCACTACGAGTGTACAGTCGTATTCCAATAGTCACATTAATAATATAGACTAAGATATATCTGTATAATAGTTGTGAGGGAACTTAAATATCATCATACACATGTATTGTATGACAATTATGTATTTCACCTTATCAGTTTATTGGCCTCATTTGTGCTTTATTTTGACTCATGAAACGATTATATGCAGTTCATATATAAATCACAGTCTAAAGTATACTTACCCACAAACGTTTTGTTCCTCTTTGTGATCATTTGCATAAAAATATAATGTGCATGAATTAATCACGAGTATAGTTTCTTATGCAGTGGTTATCTGATTTGATTAGCCAACTGATGGTTAAGGGGATAGTGGCTATTTTTTTGGTCTAATATTTTATAATATATTCATGTATTTTTTATTTTCCTTGCTGGTCTAGCAAGGAAAATAAAAAATACATGAATATATTATAAAATATTAGACCAAAAAAATAGCCACTATCCATCAAGATTAAACAAACACCCTTTAGACTCCCCTTAATGATAAATCTGTAAATTTTTGGTAGGAAACTTTCCCGGCCGAAGGCCAGTTCCTCTTAAATTATAGGCTCGCTATCACTCGGCAGGAAAATTGACATTTAAATAACACTAAAAGTCTTAATGTTGACAAAGAAATGTGGCGAAAGGCCTTAAATTCGCCAAATTAATGAGGCGAATGTCATAAAATCTGAAAACTAATGTGGCTAAACATGAGGAAGAAGAAGGGGGGAGGGGGGTCAGAAAAACGACCCATCTCCCCTTAAAAGAAACCAGACTCACAATTCAATCATACTAATTTGACTTTCGTAAATAAGAGAACTAATGTGGGCAACTGTACATTAGAGGCGGCATGGTTAACCCCTTCTGTACCGTTGCCGTCCTTGTCATTTAATATGCTGGCTACATAATTAGACTATTAGTGTTATGAGGGAGATGGGGGTCCCGAATAACGAATCCTACCCATCTAAAATTCACGAGGGAAGTGTTCTTTTAAGGGAGCCTACCTCTCTTTTTTTTTCTCTTTCTCTCTCTCTCTCTTTGGATTGTATCCATTCGGCCCCATTCAGCCTACTGTTTTAAGACGCTTACCCCCATCCAGGTGTCAATATTTGTCTGGCGAGCGGTAGCGAGCCAGCATATATATAGAGATTTTTGTTTACAGCAAGCTAAATTTGTACATTTTTCGATAGAAACATTTCTCCGGCGAAGCCGCATTTCTCCATACAATGCTGGCTCTCTATTGCTCGCCAGGAAGAAATCGACACCTGGATGGGGATAAACGTCTTAAAACAGTTGGCTGAATGGGGCCAAATGGATACAGGCCAGGGAAAGAGAGAAAATGAGAGAAAGATAAAAAAAAGTCGGTGACCCTTCTTAATAGATAGATGGTCCAGTCCGATATTTCGATAAATATAGTCAATATAGTTCAATAGAGTCAATGTAGTGTGCATTAAATATGCTATTAACTAAGTCCCACAAATCTTTTACAGAAGAAACACGCAGGGCTATCAAATATTATATATTATATATTATAACTGCCTTGATGGTGTAATGGTTAGAGTTATTAAATTCTGTATGTGGTAACCCAGGTTCGAATCCTGGTGGAGCACATGCTTTCTTTCATTAATTTCTTTGGGAGGTGTTGGTGTTGGAGTGAAATTAATAAAAATAGAATATGTATAACCTATCTATTTGTCAGTGCGGTTAATAATTTAAAAAAATATTAGATTGACTTTCCGTTAGTAGATTTCCCCGTTCTATACAATGCAGCTGCAAATTAACCCCTTCTGTAGCGGCAACGTCTTTTTAATTCTATCCTAGCTATATTTAGACGATCTGGTGCAGTTAAAGAAGGATCTGTGGTAGTAAAAAAGGATCGTTTGAAGCCTGTTACTGTTTTGAAGCCCCTTTTAACTGAATACAATCGTCTAAATATAGCTAGAATAAAATGTATAATACGTCGCCGGTACAGAAGGGGTTAATATCCCCACCTATCACCCTCCAAATTAACCCTTTCAAGATCCAAGACGCATTTATGTTCAGTGTTCTGGTATTCATTAGACGATTTTATTCAGACTAGGAAGGGTATACGGAAGTCAGAGGGATGATTGAGATAAGCCTTGGCCCCTTTCATACCCACAGATCCTTCCTAAGTTCACAAAATCGTTTAATGGTAGCCAAAATAAACTGCTAAAACGCGTCTGAGCTTCAAGGGGTTAATACAACATCTATCTATCTATTGCCTGACGCCGTGATCCCCGAAGGGGTGGCCACGAACGAACCGCCCCCATGCACCTCTGTCCCCAGTCAGTCGACGCCCCTCCCCCCAACCAGCACCACCTTCGTTCATATACTTCCTCACTCCATCCTTCCACCTCATATTCGGTCTACCTCTCCCCCTCTGTCCCTCCACCTCGCTCTCATACACCCTCTTAGTCATTCTCTCGCTTTCCATACGTTCCATATGGCCGAACCATCTCAAGTTGTTCCTTTTCACACTTTCCAGCACATCTACCTCCACACCACACCTCCTTCTTACTTCCTCATTAGTCTGTCTATCCCTCCATGTAACTCCGCACGCACTCCTTAAGTAATTCATTTCCACTGCTCTCACTCTTGGTCTGAGTCTCTCAACCAACGTCCATGCTTCGCTTCCGTAAGTCAGTGTCGGGATTACCACACTGTCATGCAAGGACTTCTTCACTTCCATACTGACCACCCTATTTTTTGTTACTGCTTTTAGCGTTCCTACAACCCTCTTCCCCTGTTGTACCCTCTCCCGCACCTCTTCATCCATAGTCCCATCTTTACTCAACACACTGCCCAGATACTTAAAAGAGTTGACGATCTCCATAGCCTGACCGTTCAGCTTCACCTCACACTCTGTGACTTCACCCCTTTCGAAGACCATAACCTTGCTCTTCCCCGTATTTACCTTCAAATTCCGTTTTTCGCACACTGTTCCAAACTCATTTACCAGACCCTGCAACTCCCATTCATTATCACTCATCAGAACTGTATCATCCGCAAACAGCAGTATAGGTAGCTTCCACTCAATTCCCTCCCTTTTCAGCGATACACCAACATCCAATGCTCTTGATAGTATTTCTTTCATAACTCCATCCATATATACAGTAAACAACCACGGGGACATCACACACCCCTGTTTCAAACCAACATTCAGGTCAAAGAACTCGCTCTGCTCACTCTCCACACGTACTGCCGCCTTTGCACCCTCATACATGCTCTTCACTGCTTTCAGCAACTTGCCCTCTACTCCGTATATTCTAAGTACTTTCCACAAACCTTCTCTATCCACTCTGTCATAGGCCTTCTCCAAGTCCATAAAGGCAACATACACCTTTTGTTTCTTCTCCAGATACTTCTCCACAACACAATTCAGGGTAAAAATCTGATCTACACATCCTCTTCCCTTCCTAAAACCTCCCTGCTCGTCGCCTATCCATTTCTCCGTTCTCACTCTCACTCTCTCAATCACTACCCTACTGTATACCTTCCCTACTACGCTTAGAAGACATATTCCTCGGTGGTTACCACACACTCCTCTTTCCCCTTTGCCCTTATATAGGGGGACTATTATGCCAGTCTTCCAGTCATCGGGTGCACTCCCCTTCTCCCATGCTAGTTTGCACATTTTCCATACCCATTCTATCACTATCTCACCACCATACCTCAACATTTCCCCACACACTCCATCTGTTCCTGGTGCTTTCCCCAACTTCACTTTTTTCATGGCTTCCCACACTTCTGACCTCCTGATCCCCACCTCCTCCTCCACTACTTCTCTTCTTCTCCCTCCCATACCATATCCAGCTATGTTTGCTGGCTCTTCATTCCTTTCATTTAGCAACTCACTGAAGTACTCCCTCCATCTTTCGACTCTCTCTTGCTTCTCGGCTAGCATTCTCCCATTCTTATCTTTCACACCCTTACTGTTTCCCTTGCTACCTTCCCTAACTTTCTTGACTTCTTTCCAGAACAGTTTCTTACTCTCCCTCCATTTTACACTCAGATTCCTTCCAAATTCCTCATCTACTCTTCTCTTACTTTCCTTCACTACTCTCTTCACCACCCTCTTACTCTCCATGTACCTCGCTCGTTTCTGTCTCTCGGAATCTTCATTCCCTCTGCTACCCAACCACTCTCTATATGCTTTCTTCTTTTCTTCCACAGCTATTCGTACCTCTTCTGTCCACCATGCTGTACCTTTCACTCCCCTCCCTCTTCTCCTCACTCCACACACCTCCTCACATGCTGCACAGATCTCATCCTTAAACACCTTGCTCATCTCCTCCACTTCCTCCATAACTTCCAGGTCGAACCCACCTAGTCGTCTTTCCACTGCTCTCCTGTACTCCTCCCTGATTTCCTCCTCCTGCAACCTCTCCACCCTCCTCACCATTCCACCCTCCTCTCGCCTCCCTCCCGCTCTCCTCACCCACTTCTTTTGTATCCTAACCTTAGCTACCACTACATAATGATCAGACAGACCCCCTCCAATACCCCTATACACCCTAGCATCCATCACAGATTTCTTCATTCGTTCATCCACACATACATAATCAATCAATGACTTTCGTTCCACCACTGTCTTATCCTTCATCGTCAACATCCGTTTCCACGTGTACCTGTGGATCATTCTGTGTCGGAAGAAGGTGTTGGCTATCCACAGCCTCCTCCCCACACATACGTCCACAAGTGCACTACCATTCCCATTCACCTCTGATGGTACCCCCCACCCTCCCACCACTCCCTCAACTTTCCTATCACCCACCTTACCATTCATATCCCCAATCAGAAATATTCTTTCGTTCTTGTCAAACTTCTCCAGGCACGCCTCCACATTCATCCAGAACTCCTCTTTCTTTCTTTCAAGTATATCCTCTGTCGGGGCATACACGCATACAATCACCCACGTTTGTATTCCTACTTTCATTCTCACCCACACAATCCTTGAATCCACAGACCCATACTCTCTTACACATTCCTTCCATTTGCTACTTACAAACAAACATGCACCTTCTCTCGCTGTTCCTTCACTCACTCCAGCACACACACCCATTCCACACTCCCACTCTCTCACATCTGAACCTTTCCATTTGGTCTCTGTCATTCCACATACATCCAGCCTGGCATTCACTAACACTTCCAGAACCTCTCTCTCTTTTGTGCCATCATTCATGCCACTAACATTCCACGTAGCCATTCTCAGAATGTCCGAAGGCATGTCCTGAGTCGGTCGTGGTTAGTCAACGTTGGTTCCGTCCGCATACGAGGCTGTTCGTTCGTTTTTTAATACAACATAACCTATCTTAAAAAAAGATGGTTCGGTTTTCTGGACCACTTTCTCCCTCATGTTTAGCCCCATTAGTTTTCAGATATTAAGATGTTTGCCCCATTAGTTAGTCGATTTTAAGACCTTTCGCCACATTTCTTCGTCAATATTTAGACCTTTCGTGCTATCAAGTGTCGATTTTTCCCTGGCGAACGATAGTGAGCCTGTAATGTTGGAAGAACCGGCCTTGGGCCGGGAAATTTTTCTATCGAAAAATTTACAAATTAATCTGGAAGGGGGATCTAATGGATGTTTTTTTAAATTTGATGGAGGTCTAGGGAGGAAACTAGAAAAATAATGAATACATGCAAAAATCGCCCAAAAAGTGAACCATCCCCCCTTAATAATAGCACTCAATTTTGATATAACAGCCGTAAGAGCATAACTTAAGGGGATTGTGTTTAGTTTTTGGTATACAGTATATAATGTTTATTCATTTATTTTGTTTCCTAGCTAGACCTCCATCAAGCTTTAACAAAAAAAAAAACCCATAGGCCTTCCTTCAAGACAAAAAAAAAAAAAAATCGGTACGGTATGTTCCTCTTAAAATTACAGGCTCGCTATCGCTCGCCAGGAAAAAAATCGACACCTAAATGGCACGAAAGGTCTTAAAATTGACAAAGACATGGGGCAAAAAGTAATTAAAATCGCCAAACTAATGGGCCGAACGTCTTAAAATATCAAAACTAATGGGTCTAAGCACAAGGAAGAAGGGGCTCCAGAATAACGAACCATCAATCAAACCTTATAGGAAAACCAATATATAGCGTAAGATTAGTAAGATTAGGGATCGTGAGAAAGAGGTGGCCGCAGTGTAAAAATTAGTGATGGTTTTGTATTGAAACTGTAATATGACCCCCCCCCCCCCCCGCTCATTCCTATACTCTTCCATTTCCACTTTGTATTCCATCTCGCTCCTCTTCCCACTCACACCAGCTCGTCATGCCTCTCATCTATCCTGTTTATCAATTTATCGATCTCACTCCGGTCCCAACTTTCACCATCTCGTCATTTTTCTATTCTATCCTCTTTATCCTTTCTTTTTATTTTGCACCATTTTCGTCATGCCTTTATTTTATTCTATTTATCTTGTTTTGTTCACCTTTCCTCTCTCCACTGGCGCCATTTCGCCATGCCTCTCCTCTATCCTAAACTGTCTTGATGGTGTAATGGTTAGTGTTTCAAATCTGTGTGTGGTAACCCAGGTTCGAATCCCGATGGATCACATGCTTTCATTAATTTCATTGGGAGGTGTCTGGTGTGAGGAGTGAAATTATTAAATTAGATTATTTTATCCTGTTTATCCTTTCTTGTCTCTCACTCCTTTCCACCCTCGTCCGTACCTATCTCACTCGCTCATTTATATCCCATAGTTGTTCCCTCAATTTCTGGTCAATTTTTTGTTCTGTTCTTCCCAGTCTCACCCATCCCTGCTTAGCCATTCTGTAATCCATGTTAATACACGCTCAGATGCCATAGTCTCTAGCCCACTCATAACAATTCGTGGGACCCACTTATGTGTTTTTTTTGTGTGCAATTCTGACTATCTAGATTGATTTATGGATAAAACTTGCTTCTCAATAAATACTTAAGTAGCCTAAATAATTTTGTAGTTAATGTATCTAAAATAAAATGCATAAATTCGCTTCCAGAGATATACTTCCATAATTCGAAATAGGTTGAAGTCCACAAATATTTCTGCGTGGGCTAGAGACTATGGCATCAGCGTTTACTGTACACGGTTGGGTCTGTCGAATCACTCCCCGGTCAATTAACCCCAATTACTCGCTGTCAACATCAGATTACGCTTGGTTAAATTGGGTTATGCTATAGTATGATACACCAGATAGGGAAACACTATTATATGTATATATATATATATATATATATATATATATATATATATATATATATATATATATATGTATAGTCTTTTTATTATAAATAGGTTAAAACTCTTGACAACGAACCTTAATAACTCGAACACGAATAGCGTAGTTTAGCTAACATTTGTACCATTTGGGAAGGGTCAGCCAGGATTTTTTTTTGGAAATTTACAGCCCATAATTATGCTCTAGCCTATATAACATGTCCAACATATTGTATTGGATTTTGTTTTGATTGATGGTTAGACAATATAAAGGTTATTGTGATCATTCTAAGTGTGTGTGTGTGTGAGAGAGAGAGAGAGAGAGAGAGAGAGAGAGAGAGAGAGAGAGAGAGAGAGAGAGAGAGAGAGAGAGAGAGAGAGAGAGAAGAAGAAGAAGACGAAGAAGAATGAAGAGAGAGTGGAAGTGTTACGCTGGCCAGCTTGCCAGAATGTGCTCGTACTCGCTAGCGCTCGCCAGGGCAGTGAAATGGGCTATAATAATCGTAGAACGATGTTCTTTCTTTCTTAGTATTCATGATGTCACAGACAGATCAGTGGTGGTCTTTATTCTTATCTGTGACACTTGGAAGTATTTTATATCGTTGATAGAGTATAAGATGTGTAGTGAGAATTTAAGGAGAGAGAGAACGAAGGAGGCAGTGAGGTGGTATTATGTGCGTGTGTATGTACGTGTGCCTTCCTCGATCGGGTGGAGGTTCCCACGCTCTTGATTGGCCGGCGGGCCTGGCGCGTCATATGACGCCTGCTCTTCATGACGTAGTGGTCTGTGATTGGGTGCCGCTGTCTTAGTTGGTGCTGGGGGGCTCATACCCGCATGTCTCCTTCAGAGCTTGGCATGGTGTGCTTGGTCCTAGACGTCCCTTGCAATCTGTCCCCAATCTAACCCCCTGTACTACTGTTTCTCTCTCTGAACTTCTTCTTTTCCAATACTTCTTATCTTTATTCAATTACTTATCCCTTCTGGTTTTGCATACGACTTCCATAGTCGGCCAGTCGTATTACCAGCACCAGTTCTCACATATATGTTTTGCACTAGCTTTAGGGATTATTATTAGTCATAGTCACATGGAGTCATATTATCATTGGGTGCTTCTAATTATTGAGTTGTTCTTTGTTATGTGACGTTAACCACTCCGTTAGAACCGCATGGCTTGTCCTATAGTGATTCGCTAGGATCACCAGGGCAGTGGATGTGGCTACAGTTGATGTATTGTTGTGTGCTTCATTTCATATGAAAGCTCGTGTCATGGGCAGTCCAGAAAGGCTCTTTGTTTTCACCCATGTCAAGGCTTTATATATTTAATTGCAAAGCATATGTTTTATCATTAAGTAGTAATGATAGGATTTGAGATAGAGAGAGAGAGAGAGAGAGTAGAACAGAGTGTGGGGAGGCGCGCAGTGTTTTGCTATACTCGATGACGTCATAGCTGGCTGGCCTCGTGGGGATTCGTTGGAGAAGTTTTTTACCATGCTTGGTGACGTCATGTTTGGCTAGCTTCTTTAGCATTGGCTAGAGGACTTGTTACCGCTTTTCCTACGCGGTTCGAACTAGTGCTAGTATATATACAACTTTCTTGCCACTCTCTCCCTCAGATCTGGTTTCTAGAACGCATCCCTCTTATCCCTTTGATACCTGTCCACCTCCCTGCACCTGAGAACCTTTTCCTCGGCCTATCTCTCTCATTTTCCATATCTTTCACCACCTTTTATTAATATTATACCCCCTCTGGTTAACTCTGCAAATTCAGCTTCATGCTGGCCAGTTGTATTGTGCGTTAAGGTCTGATATAACCCATGTATGTTAGTTGTTAAGATAAGTTGATCACGAATCATTGGTTGGCATTCATATTGTTCAGCACTGCTTCCTATAATTATTAGTGTTCTGCTGGATTAGATAATGCTAGACTAGGAGTCTGATACTATAAGCTATTGTTTCCGATGGGTGCTGGCTTTAGTTAAAAGCTGCACGACATACCTGAGAACTGGAGTTGATTGGGTAAATTCTAGTCTGTGTGCCATTGAGAGTAGAGCATGCACGAATGAGGGCTTTTTGCCTATAACATTCTGCACTGTTCTAAGCTCGTTGTTTGTCTTTGAGGTACGCCAGGAGAACGCTTAATACTTCGGTATTAAGGTTTCTCAAGAGAGCTACCCTTCATTATAACGTAATATTTGACGCACAGACTTGAGATTTGCACTAGGCTATGCGGCATGCCATGCGCACCAGTATCTCGTATCATTGACTCTAGCTAGACTTTATCAGTTACAGTAGACATTAAGTATATTAAACCAATTACTCTTTTTATGCATACCCGTTTATGATTACACAAGCATTTCGCAGCCTAGTTTGATGTATTGAGACAAACTGATCACTGTCTGATACAGGCCACCTGTCTATCACCTACCACACCTTCCCACTCTGAACCTGTTTTGGTGACTAAATGGCATTACGATAGGGCAGACTGGGAGGGTCTTCAGGGTTTCTTTATTGATATTCCCTGGACCTCTTTCGTTTCTAATGATGCACACTCCACCTTGAGCCACATACAAGATTTTGTAAAAATTGGAATGGAAACTTTTATTCCTCATCAAAAGTACAGTAAAAGATCTAATTCACCTAAATGGTTTGACCATAATTGTGCTAGAGTAACTGAACAAAAAGCAATAGCCTACAATGCATACACAAGATCAAAAACACATGAAGCCTTTAATTACTTTAGAAACATCAGAAATCATGCCAAAACTGTATTAAACCTAACTAAATCAAACTTTCTCCACAAGCAGGCAAATAAACTTCTAAATAATCCAAATGATAACAAAATATTTTGGTCTACTCTTAACTCATTTAAATCCAACTTCACTACTGCTTCATCCATTCCACCATTAAAATCTCCGACTGGCAATCTTGTAAGTGACCCACGAGGTAAAGCTAACCTTCTTGCGGATATTTTCTCCACCAACTCAACCTTAGATGAAATAAATCAAGATGTCCCTGTACTTAATTTTAATTCGCCTGAAATTCCCTCACTTAAGATCCACACCAGACATGTCAAAACTATTTTGCAGAATCTCTCAGTAGATAAGGCTCCTGGTCCAGATGAAATTCCTCCAATAGTACTTAAGAATTGCTCCTTGGTGCTCGCTCCTGTATTGGCAAAATTGTTCCGTCTGAGTACTCATACCTCATGCTTCCCAGTACCCTGGAAAGAAGCAAACATCCATCCAGTTCCTAAAAAAGGTGCCTCTTCAAATCCATCAAACTACAGACCAATAGCTATAACTTCCACTCTTGGTAAAATCTTTGAAATTATATTAAATAATCACATAATGAAGCATCTTGAGAATAATAAATTAATCAGTGATAGGCAATATGGTTTTAGACGATGTCGATCAACTGCAGACATGCTTTGCCTTCTTACGCATCAAATCAACCAAGCTACAGACCAACATGGTGAAACACATACAATAGCACTGGATATATCAAAGGCATTTGATAGAGTCTGGCATCAATCCTTATTGTCGAAGATGTCACACTACGGCCTTGCATCATTAGTTTCACTAATTTCTTCTTATCTTCATAACAGAAAAATATGTGTAATGGTAGATGGCCTTTATTCTCAATTTCACTCAATAAATGCTGGTGTTCCCCAGCGATCAGTTTTGGCCCCAATTCTGTTCCTCATTCATATCAATGATCTCATATCTACCACTCATAATCCAATACATTCCTACGCAGATGACTCAACACTCCACAGTTCCTTCACATTTACCAATTCTTTCACCCAACCCGATCTTATAAATTCAAAAATAAACACTGCAATTTCTCTGAACCAGGACCTTTCTAGAATTAATGGATGGGGACAAAAGAATCTAGTTTCCTTTAATGCACAGAAAACCAAGTACATTCAATTTTCTAACCGACAGAATCTCACTGACTCCCATATATTTTTTAATGATGTAAATATTCCCACTTCCCCTAGTATTGACATTCTCGGTGTAACATTAACTACTAACTTGAGCTGGACACATTATGTTAGAAGCATTGCTAAGAATGCCTCTAAAAAACTGGGACGAGCAGTTGGCCGTGATATATAAAAGTCATGTGCGTTCTCAGATGGATTACTGTTCACCTCTGTGGGGTGGAAGTGGAGTGGTTGCATTGAGGCAGTTGGACAAAATTCAAAATAAAGCTATTAGATTAATCAATAACCCTGCAATCACACAGGACCTTCCTACATTATCCATACGAAGAAACGTTGCATCCCTTGCATTATTCTACAGATATTTTCACAGCAATTGTTCCGAGGAACTTGCTTCAATTGTGCCGCCTCTCCACATCTTTCCCCGTAGAACTAGGGCAGCTGAGAGCGCCAATGAATTTACACTTTCTCCTCCACAATGCAGAACTTCTGCTTATCAGAATTCATTTATCCCCAGAGCTACTACTCTTTGGAATTCACTTCTCTCGAATTGCTTTCCACAAACTTACAATCTACAAATGTTTAAATCCAGTTGTTACAAACATTTTATGAATGGAGGATGCCTTTAGGCACATGGACCTTTTTGTTTTATCTGTGTTTTTCCTTCCTCCGTTCATTGTCTCTTAAAAAAAAAAAAAAAAAAAAAAACGACTTAGTCTCTTTTTGTTTATAGGAATACTGCATTGTCGTGGCGATTATTATTAGTGTTGTAGCGTTTAGGATATTCTTGGCTCCGACTGCATTATATCTCCTGCCTTTTTGTGTGCATAGCCTGCACGAGCATTGTTCCGCTGCCAGCCTTTTTGGGGTTCCATTTCCGATTCGAGCATCTTGATAGCATCTAACATTTAAAGAAGATTCCTTGTTGGTGTTGAAGGACTTTAGTGCACTTTCTTTCATGCAGCCTGACATTTATTGATTAAAGTAACGTAAGCTGTAACTTCTCTTACCACCTTACTTTGCATACCATAACCAAGCACCTTCGGTTATAGGTAGTAATAGGCTGTTTTTACATAACATTAAGCCTAGAGTAGACGCACATTTATTGAGAGTTTAATAACCTATTATTGCATATAGAACTCTGGAGAGTATTTGTGTTCTTTGTTCACTGGGAATATACATCAGAGGTTGGATCTAGCGCTTTCCGTTGTAGCATTTATGCCATTACTAGTCCAATGAATAAGAACCCTGATATATTTAAACCTCAGTCGTAACAGTTACTATTTAATGCTAGACAGTGGAGGGTATCTTTGGTCGTTGTCTGAGTTATGTACATGGCAAGTCAGAGCCTGTACGACTTCGACGAAGCTAGGTAACCTGAAACCCTTGTGCATATTTTTCCTTTGCGAGTGTAGCAGTATACAAGCGTAGGGCTTTTGCCTACTCTTACTTGTATGCTTGCTACCTCATTGTGTTGACCTATGTGGAGCGCCAGGGTAAGACCAGATACTTGAGATCTGGACTTACCAAGAGAGCCTCCTAGTCACTTAACATAACATAAGGGAAATCTGTTCAAGGGGAGGCAGTAGGCTACGAGGATGCTTGCGCTCTGCCTAGCCTTCTGGTACCTTTTATGCCGCTGCTAGACTTTATTAGTAATAAAGACAGCATTGAGTTTATTAATTTTAACTGCGTATGCTTAAGGAATTATTCACGTATTATTTTAGCCTAGGTTGATGCATAGTGCACAACCCAGTATTGCTGTTACTTTGGCTAAGGAAGTACTGTTTTTGAGTGGCTATTATTAGTGCTGTCACAGAGTTGTTGCACTCCCTTGTTTTATATATATGTATCCTACTTATTGGTGTATTTAAGATACACGCTTTGGTGTCCTGCCCCTGCATTATTTCTGTTCTATATTCGACGAGCATCTTAGAGCATCAGATGTTTTCAGAAGATTCCATATCTGTTTGCTGTAGGGCTAGACTTCCAGTGTTTTCATAGAGCATTGAAGAGTTTAGTGTTGAGTACAGACTCACACTAAAGTTAACGTAAGCATATACTCCTTTATTAAATCTTGTTATAGTTTATTTAAGCATTGTTATTACTTGAGAACATTTTATTAACGTAAAGTACTCCTGTTGTGAGTAGGCTTTGCCGTCACCGGAAAGCCTTTGTAGAAGTGCACTAAAACCCAGTTAATTGATACCCCGTTATCCAGTAGATTAACTCTGGAGGGTTTAAGTGTTTTGTTCACCGGCGTAATAGTTCGAGGGTTTGGAATTAGCGTACCGTACCGTTGTTGCAGATATAGCCTATCATCTAGTCCATTAATAAGTGACCTTGTTTATTTCGTAGTGCCGGTGGTCGTAACAAATGGCGACCTTAGACCAGTATATAGTGAACTGAATATTGCAGTTTTTTTTTTGGAGAAATCTTATTGCCATTTGGGGTTGAATTTATTTCTCGCATTGTTGGCAGTGGACATTGTTTTGAGGATATATGGAACTTGTTGGAGTTTATTGGTGACCTAGTATTGCACTCAAGAACATCTTCGAATATTTTTTGTGAACAAAGCTACGCGAGAGTTTGGCTACTTTTGTCTTGACTTGAGAACTTTTTTGTTGACTTCATCATGTCACTGGACGGGTCTGAGCATAGTGAGGGCACAGTGCGAGAGGCAGGCGAGGAGGTGGAGAAGGTGGAGTTGTTTAACGGCATTCGGATTGGTGAACAATGAGGAGGATGCTCAGATTTTTTTGGAGGAGCCTGTGACGGCAGGACCGGGTGTCGGGACTGGACTGGTACGGACTGCAGTGTGTAGCCACGGTCTTAGGGTTTTCGGGTACTAGCGGTTTGTCAAGAAGCGAGCTGGTTACCTGTGTGCTCGGTGGGGTGCATGGGGCTTCGGGTGGAGCGGGAGCTGGGGCACCTTCGTCTCAGCCCCCATTCCACTCGACTCCTATCATGGCGCCCCCTCGGGCTCCGGAGCCAGTTACGTTCCCGCAGGCCGATGCCCGCTGGCGGTTGGGTATGCCTCTAAGTGACTCACTGGGTGGGTCCCCGGTAGTAGCACCCCCTCCTCAGGGTTTGACTCCCGAGATGTTGTTTCAGCTCGAGCTCGCCAAACTTAAGCAGCAGGAGCGACAGGCTGAGCTCGAGTAGCGGCAGCGAGAGGCTGAGCTCGAGCAGCGGCAGCGAGAGGCTGAGCTCAGGCAGCAGTAGCAGGAGCGAGAGTCTGAGCGCAAGTATAGGTATCAGGCTGAGTCTGCAAGGTATTGTGCCGATATTGACCTAGAGAAAACTCGTGTAGAGGTGACGAGGAACCGGGTCGTCCAGGGGGGTCGACCCCATGACCCAGTCCCTGTCGCATCTACTAAAGTTGGTTCCAGTGTTTGATGAGATAGGAGTTACAGAATTCTTTTTCCGTTTTGAGAAAAAGTGCCGGGAGCACCAATGGCCCGAGGAGAAGTGGGCAGCCCTTGTTTCGTCACGATTGACGGGGAAAGCACTCAAGGCGTACGATGCTTTGCCCCTAGATTCCTGCGTAAATTATGAGGCGTTGAAAGAGGCTGTCCTGAGGGCATATGAGTTGCGGCCAGAGACCTATAGGCTGAAGTTTAGGGCTGTTCCCAAGAGAAAGGAGGGTACTTTCCAGGAATACGCTAAAGAGCTGTCAGATGCATTTGAGAATTGGAGAAGGCAACTACTTTTGATGCAGTGAAGCAATTAGTGTTGTTAGAGCAATTTTTTAAATGTACTGGCAGTGACTTGACTCTTAACCTGAAAGAAAAGCAACCTAAAACTCTGCAGGAGGCGGCTCAGATGGCTGACCTCAGGTTGTCATTGATTCGTGGGTGCGGGTCTGCACAGAGAGCTGAGGCAGGTAACCAGGGGCGTACCACTCCACCCCCCCCCCCGAATTAAGGACACAACTAATTACCCATTTAAGAGTACTGGTGCCAATTTTGATCCCAAGTCGAAAACCTTCCCGTTAAAGAAAGGCCAGGGCCCTTCCTCACCTCAGAGGAAGTCCAAGAGCGAAGTGGAGTGTTTCAAGTGTCATGAGAAGGGGCATATTGCGCGCTCATGTCCGAGCACACCGCCTACAGCAGTGGTGTCACTAGTGAGCAACATCGGTGTGTCATTGAGGTCTTCCGCGTTTGCCCGGGGTAATATGTCTGTTGCGAAGTCACAGTCGGTGCAGAAGCAGCAGGAGGGCTCGTCACCCGTCCGAGATGCTTTTTGTGGTCATAGGGGGCACGGCACTGTGAGGTGGGCTGGTGTGGAGCATAGGCTTGAGTTGCTGCGTGATACGGGCGCTTCCCAGACACTTGTTAAGAACTTCACTGGCAAGCCTATTAACGCGGCTCGGGTTGTGGTGGTTCAAGGTATCAATGCTACGCGGTCTTACCCGCTGGTCAGAGTGGAGCTTGAGGTGGACGGTGTGACACGGGAGTTGGATGTGGGTGTGGTGGAGAAATTGCCAGTTGAGGGGGTCGACCTCCTTCTCGGT
This sequence comes from Paralithodes platypus, assembly GCA_032716605.1. Lineage (NCBI taxonomy): Eukaryota > Metazoa > Arthropoda > Malacostraca > Decapoda > Lithodidae > Paralithodes > Paralithodes platypus. The sequence goes on from CM064492.1 coordinate 51,942,226, forward strand.
AACGACTTTGCGGTGCCCACTTCCGAGGTTCCACCCTTAGTCGTTGCCGAGAGGGCGGCCGACACGAGTAGGGAGGGGCAAGAGGGGCTCGAGAGATCTCAGTCTGCTCAGGTGTCACAGCCTAGTACCCAGGCTTCAGACCAGCGGAGGAAGGGTCGGAAGGAGAAAGTCAAGGCTGGTGGTCGGGTTGAGAGTTTGGACCCAGCGACACTCCTTGGTGACTCGGTACTTGCACCAAAATTGAGCTCCGGAGTGGCCCCTGAACCTGTCCCCCCTAGTGACATGGTAGGGCGTGGTGGCACTCCGCGACAGAGTAGTTCCCAGGTGCAACCAGAAGATCTTAGTCTTGAGAGTTGTGGGAACGAGGCTATTGAACTCGATGAGGACGGGGAAGCATACCATGTGAACCTGTTAAAGGAGTTTGTGAGGCGTCCACCTGAGCAGATTACTGTCCCTGTGTTGGTCTGCAGCGGCCAAGGTGGAGAAGGAGAGGGGGGCAGTGGGGCACAGGTGGAGGAAAGTTGGGATTGTCATGTCTCGGCGGAGCAGTGGGCGGGGGACACGAGTCAGGTGGCTGTGGAAGCGCTTGAGCACCTGCCTGAGCAGCAGCGTGCAGCGATCCAACCCCTGCTTGGTTCATACCCCACTGTTTGTGCCGAGCACCCAGGCCTCACAACTCATGCGGTGCACGATGTTCCGCTGGCAGGTCACTTGAGTGTAAGTAAACCGTTGGCCTCGTTGTTGAAGCTGTTCAAGGTGGGCGACCAGGCTTTGAGGGCTGCTAAGGGTGGTGGCCAATATCAGGACATTGAGCAGATTGGTGAGGTTGGCTGTGGAGTGGATGCGCCCGGTCGTCGCATAGCCTCCCAATGCTGCTCTAGTAGAATGCAACAGCCCTACCATAGACCGACTGTATCTGGCCGTGTCGCTGAAGGCGGTAATGCTGCGCAGGCAGATGTAGTCGCAAGGAATGCGGGGGTGCGCATGTACGGTATCGGCGGGGAAGCGTTAGCACTTATGAACTGTGGGAGTGACTACACAGGTGGTACAGATTGTCCCTCTCATGACCTGGCTGTTTTAGGGACAGAGGTGGAGAAGGAGGGAGACTATAGTTTAGAAACTGCGGTCCCAGCTGGGTTGGGGAGGGCAATGAGCATGTTGTTCTTCGAGATAAGTTGCAACCTCTTGTTCCTAAGCATCAAGAGAAGTTGTTAACTAGGCTGTGGCAGTATGTCCGCATGTTTGTTGATTCTCCAGGCCTGATGTACGGGGTAGAACCCGACATGGAGGCTGGAGACAGTGCAAAGCTCAAATTGGCTCCCTACCGTATAAATCCTGCTCGACAGCCTGTTTTGAAAGCAGAGCTGGACTACATGTTGGAAAAGGGTCTGAGGGATAAAGGATATCGTGAGTGGTCGTTGCCAGTGACTTTGCAACCTGAGTTGAGTGGCAAGATCCGTGTTTGTGTTGATTGCAAGAGTGTTGGTGCATTATCCCTGACAGACGCCTATACCTTATCCAGAGTTGACGACCCCATAGACCGCATCGGGGCTGCCTCGTTTATCACTAAGGTGGAAGTAGTGAAGGGTTATTGGCAGGACCCGTTGCCGGAGATAGCGAAGAGAAGTGCCAGTCTTGTGATGGACTGGGCAGTTTATCAGTGTCAGGTGTTGTTTTGCTGCCGGAACACAAGTTGGATGTGTGGCATGTTAAGGGCACTGATAATGTTCTGGCTGATTGTTTGTCACGGGGAGGGTATGTTTTAAGGAGCACCCTCGCCGTTCAGTCAGTGTTTGTTTGAGAGTGGAACAAAATTAGGCTTGCCCCTGTAGTGCAAAGCCGCCAAAAACACTATTACAAAAATATAAAAACCTCTCATAAAAACTTTTTCTTTTTGATAGTATATAAGTGCAGTATGTTACAGCAAGAATCTAAGACATCCTGAGATTTTGTCTTAGTAGGCTAGGCTTGTTGAAGCTTACTCGTTGAGCGTAATATTGATAAGTGATACTATTATTTTGGGGAAGTGTTGTGTAGATTTTTTTTATATAATGAAGTGTTTTCTGTTTGTTTGTGCCTTGTTTTTACAACTTGGGGGAGTAGCTGGGTGAGGCGGGGTTGATGAGCATTCTGTCTGGTCAGATGCGGCGTTTACCTGAGGTTAAAACGTCCCACATCTTGGGCGGGGTGTTACGCTGGGCAGCTTGCCAGAATGTGCTCGTACTCGCTAGCGCTCGCCAGGGCAGTGAAATGGGCTATAATAATCGTAGAACGATGTTCTTTCTTTCTTAGTATTCATGATGTCACAGACAGATCAGTGGTGGTCTTTATTCTTGTCTGTGACACTTGGAAGTATTTGATATCGTTGATAGAGTATAAGATGTGTAGTGTGAATTTAAGGAGAGAGAGAACGAAGGAGGCAACGAGGTGGTATTATGTGCGTGTGTATGTACGTGTGCCTTCCTCGCTCGGGCGGAGGTTCCCACGCTCTTGCTTGGCCGGCGGGCCTGGCGCGTCATATGACGCCTGCTCTTCATGACGTAGTGGTCTGTGATTGGGTACCGCTGTCTTAGTTGGTGCTGTGGGGCTCCTACCCGCGTGTCTCCTTCAGAGCTTGGCATGATGTGCTTGGTCCTAGACGTCCCTTGCAATCTGTCCCCAAATCTAACCCCCTGTACTACTGTTTCTCTCTCTGAACTTCTTCTTTTCCAATACTTCTTATCTTTATTCAATTACTTATCCCTTCTGGTTCTGCATACGAATTCCATAGTCGGCCAGTCGTATTACCAGCACCAGTTCTCACATATATATTTTGCACTAGCTTTAGTGATTATTATTTGTCATAGTTACATGGAGTCATATTATCATTGGGTGCTTCTTATTATTGAGTTGTTCTTTGTTACTATTTAATGCTAGACAGTGGAGGGTATCATTGGTCGTTGTCTGAGTTATGTACATGGCAAGTCAGAGCCTGTACGACTTCGACGAAGCTAGGTAGCCTGTAACCCTTGTGCATATTTTTCCTTTGCGAGTGTAGCAGTATACAAGCGAAGGGCTTTTGCCTACTCTTCTTTTATTTAATCATTTTCATTTTAGTAAGCGTTGTTTCCACATAGCGATTTTGATAATTTAATTTGACTTTATATTGTCCTTGTCCAAATTTTGGTTTGTTTAGTTTGCAAGTTTTACATTTTAATTGTATGCTTGCTACCTCATTTTGTTGACCTTTGTGGAGCGCCAGGGTAAGACCAGATACTTGAGATCTGGACTTACCAAGAGAGCCTCCTAGTCACTTAACGTAACATAATGGAAATCTGTTCAAGGGGAGACAGTAGGCTACGAGCATGCTTGCGCTCTGCCTAGCCTTCTGGTACCTTTTATGCCGCTGCTAGACTTTATTAGTAATAAAGACAGCATTGAGTTTATTAATTTTAACTGCGTATGCTTAAGGAATTATTCACGTATTATTTTAGCCTAGGTTGATGCATAGTGCACAACCCAGTATGGCTGTTACTTTGGCTAAGGAAGTACTGTTTTGAGTGGCTATTATTAGTGCTGTCACAGAGTTGTTGCACTCCCTTGTTTTATATATATGTATCCTACTTATTGGTGTATTTAAGATACACGCTTTGGTGTCCTGCCCCTGCATTATTTCTGTTCTATATTCGATGAGCATCTTAGAGCATCAGACGTTTTCAGAAGATTCCATATCTGTTTGCTGTAGGGCTAGACTTCCAGTGTTTTCATAGAGCATTGAAGAGTTTAGTGTTGAGTACAGACTCACACTAAAGTTAATGTAAGCATGTACTCCTTTATTAAATCTTGTTATAGTTTATTTAAGCATTGTTATTACTTGAGAGCATTTTAGTAACGTAAAGTACTCCTGTTGTGAGTAGGCTTTGCCGTCACCGGAAAGCCTTTGTAGAAGTGCACTAAAACCCAGTTAATTGATACCCCGTTATCCAGTAGATTAACTCTGGAGGGTTTAAGTGTTTTGTTCACCGGCGTAATAGTTCGAGGGTTTGGAATTAGCGTACCGTTGTTGCAGATATAGCCTATCATCTAGTCCATTATTAAGTGCCCTTGTTTATTTCGTAGTGCCGGTCGTAACAGAAGAAGAACTTTACTTAACCATTACCTATCCCCCCCACCAGGTCAGCGTCCCCGGGTGAAGGACCACTACCGGGCCCACAAGGTCGCCCTCTGGAACTGGCTCATCCCGGAGTTGGAAGAGGCCGGGTCGCACTATCCGGACACCGACTCCGAGGCCTGGCACGCCTCGGAGGACCCCAAGCACTTCATTGGTCCCGTCAGGCCTTTGGATCCGTTCAGGTGTGTTGGATTTTCTTCTATTTAGCTGTCTTTTGTAGCCCCCCGTAGGTGTAGCATATTATTGTAATCACCGTGTCTTTCTGTCTGTGTGTTGTGTGTAACACGTTGCTTTGAGAATGTGTCCCGTAGGGGCACTCGCATAACAGTAGTGAAGATGATGGTGATTATGGTGATTATGGTAGTAGTAGTAATGATGGACGTGGTGGCGATTTTGATAATAGTTGTGATGATCTGTGTGTGTGTGTGCCCCATAGGGTCACACACTTCAAACAATGTGTGGCAATCTCTGACAGTACGGCAGGGGCGAAGTCTGCCATCTCCGAGTGCCTTGTTTATTTGATGCTTGTAGTCTTGACCTTATCAGAGTCTTCGTATTCTGCCAATACTAATATTAAATTAATTTAACTATCCTCAGCATAATTTGCAAATTACTAATAAAAGAGACACAGCCTATATAGCATGTACTTTATATTATATAGGTGTTTTTGCAATTGTAGATTAAATAACTTTATCAGTAACAAGTGATCAAACAAAAATATCAGATTACACTTTTCCCTTCCAGGTTCCTGCATCCAACCTACTCAACGCCCACCTTTGCTCCGCCCTTATTACCCACCCCTAGTGACGAGTACCTGCCCCCAAATGTGAGTGCTGCTCACGGTGGCAGTGTGGCCAGACCAGTCAACGAGTCTTCAGAAATGCTGCCTACGGGACAATTCTTAGACTACACAACAGCTCTCACCCTAACTGTGGCCATTGGTCTCTCCCTCCTCGTTTTGAATGCTATCCTTTTTGCTGCCCTTATTTACAAACGCGATAGAAATTCCCTAGGTCCCAAAATGAAGTATGATAGCGCTTCAGCTCAGCCGTTATGCACGGTAGACAGTGGTATCCGTTCAGTGTCCATATCCACTCACGAGGCATTGTCCTCTCCAGTGAAAGAGGTGAAGGCAGCCTGTAGTGTAGATTTACAGTGTACTGAGCTACACACATTTCCTACACCACCAGACATTGGGGACCGCAACACGGAGGTAACGTACCAAACCAGTAATTCCATGCACTCTTTGATATCCCAGCCAACGAGTGCGTTTATACCCCCTCCTCCTCTGCTGCCCACGTCTCCCTCCTCACCTCCAATGACCGGACAACTTGTAGATGGGCCTGACGGTGGGGCATGTGCAGGAGGCGGGTGTTATTCAGAAGTCCCGAGCTCCCAGTACCCTGAGATAAGTGTCACCCAGTACCTATCTGATGTTGGGCAGTACACTACAGAAATTACTGCTGGCCACTTGCCTGATTTAAGTCGGGATCAGTATCTAGCTGCGGGAGGTGGCCCATGTATGGATCCCAATATAGCTGTATACACTCCCACCTCCACCTCCCAATGCCCTTACCCTCCACACTCTCAATATTGCTCGCACTACCCCCCTAGCGTCAGCCAGTACTCCTCCTCGACTGACCAGTACTCCATATCAGGCAGTCAGTTCTCTAGTCCCAGTGGTGCTCCCTGCTCCACAACTACCTGTCAGTTCTCGGATCCCGGAGTGTCGTGTCTCCCCAAAGTTTCATATAGCGATGATGCGGGGGACCTGATGGTGTCTCGGGCGGTACGCAGTGCCACTCTACAAAGAGGGTCATCCTCCTCCTCGTCCTCATCCTCCAGGAAGCCACAACCTCCTCCCCGTGGCTCCACCCTACCATCCTACGCCACCTTACCCAGACAAAGTTCTAAGGAATCGCTCTCCCACATCACTGCATAATAATTATAATGATGGCTTGGGAAAGGGGACTGCTTTTAGTGAGCTGCTCGATGACAGTGATTTAAACGCTCAAGTAATATAGAAAATGGGGCATGGGGAGGTGGAAACTGGCGTGATATGGCAGGCGTCCTTTTTGGCGTATAACTAGTCGCCATATTCCACTTAATAACAAACAATACCGCAGCTCCGTGTTTTCCCTTATTATGTGTCGGTAAAGTGTCGCTTGTGCAATGACATGTCAGCCTTGCTCTTAGCCGGGACACTGCAGCGACACACAAAACCTATTCTTATACCAGCAGTGTGTGGGCGTGTATGTGTGTGTGTGTTTGTGTCTTACCAGTTCTCTCATAACACAGACGTTTACGATGCTGCGGCTTCAAAGCAAATATATCACAATGTCTATAGTTGTTGTCAACGCTTGGAGGCGAGTGTCGTGGAAGTTAATTCCAAAATGTTGTGAGTTTTGTGTACGAATGGCAAAAATTACACTCATCAATTCAAGGCAAATATGAGCAGGCAAAAATATTGTCTATTCTGACTACAAAACTATATATTATGAACTGCTGCCAGCATTAGTTCTGCGTTCCTTCTATGCATGAGCTAACCATATGAATGTACAGTATTAGTAAAGTCCAAATTGTCCAGTATAATATATTCAAACTTATGTTAATATAGTTAATATATATACAGTAAATATATATATATATATATATATATATATATATACATGATTAACCTGCGGAGCGATATAGGTACAGGTATTGACTAACACTATTTTGGTTATTAAATCAGTCTTGAATATTAGTTATATTCCTTAACTGATTTTCTGAATACGACCACAAGTATCATACCAGCGGAGAACCAGACAAATGCTGGCAGCCGTATTTGTAAATTCTGCCGGGAAAAGCCACATTAAGACTATTTTGGTGCAAGTTGGCTATATTCGTAAGGGGGTAGTGCTTGGTTTTTGGTCTATATATTTATTTATTTTTGAGTTTCCTCGCTAGACCTCCATCAAGCTTAGAAAAACACTCCCTAGACACCCTTTTAAGATAAATTTGTATATTTTTCGATAGCAAAATGTCCTGGCCGAAGGCCTGTTCATTCAAAAATTAGAGGCTCGCTTTCGCTCGCCAGGAAAAAATCGACACCTAAAGGGCATGAAAGGTCTTAATATTGATACAAAAAAATGAGGCGAAAGGTCTCAAAATTGCCAAACTAACGGAACGGACATCTTAAAACCTCAAAACTAATATGCTAAACATGAGGGAGAAGGTGGTCCACAAAAAGCGAGTACTACCCCCTTAAAACCTGTCGAAGGGAGCTGACAAGAGAACACGAGCGTCCCCAAAGATGGACTTAGATAATGGTACCTTCATTGGACAGCTTTATCGAGTTAGCTCTCATCAAGGGGGGATGGGCCGGTTTTCTGGACCAGTTTCTCCCTCATGTTTAGCCCCATTAGTTTTCATCTGAAAACTAAGATGTTTGCCCCATTAGTTAGTCGATTTTAAGACCTTTCGACCCATTTCGTCGTCAATATTTAGACCATTCGTGCTATTTAGGTGTCGTTTTTTTTCCCTGGCGAACGATAGTGAGCCTGCAATGTTGGAAGAACCGGCCTTCGGTCGGGCCATTTTTCTACCGAAGAAATGTATAAATTAATCTAGAAGGGGGATCTAATGGATGTTTTTTGTTTAATTTGATGGAGGTCTAGGGAGGAAACTAGAAAAATAATGAATACATGCAAAAATCGCCCAAAAAGTTAACCATCCCCCCTTAAACGAACTCTGGCATCACGAATAACAATCACGTTGATTGCAACCTTATAAGTCCAAGCCAAGAAAAGACCTGGGTTGAAATTAATTATGGAAATGACTAAAGCGAATATTGTGTTTGAAAGAATGGCCCAAGGACTCTCCCCTGTGACACCGGAAATCCTTACAAGTGAAGCCAAGTCACTACAGTTAGTTCAATTTCAGCTGGCAGTAAATTGAATCTCTTTTAACAACTGATTCCTTGATACTTAATGGAAACATATGAAACGCCAACATCTCTCAGTCACATTGATGGCAGGTTTTCATAATTAGCAACTTATTTCGCTATATAATGTTCGCAATAGATAAGTGAAGAAGATGGGAACATGACAATTTACCGCGAACTGAAGATAAACATACTATAGTGCAGTGTTGGTGAGTGGTGGAGGCCCTGAGGTAAATAGAGATCGGCCGTGTTGGCACAGCTTTATCAGAATGTTATTAGTTTTCCAGGAGTCACACGGATGTGTTTTCCCTCTCACCTTTTATCATTAACACTGGTCTGGGAGCTTACGAGGGGAATTTAAAAACAAATAATGATGTCACATAATATAACCCTTTCTAGATCTGATTATGCATGTTTTTCCTGTTTTCTGGTTATTATTAGATGATTTTATTCAGATTAGGAAGGGTATATGGACTCATGGTTAATTGAGATAATCTTTTCCCTTATGTTTCCCATAGATCATCTTTAAACTGTATACAATCGGCTAATGATAGCCAGAAAAAACTGTCAATATACGTCATAATCTTCAAAAGATAAATTTGTCTTCAGTCAAGTTTCCGAAGCTATCTCAGAATGTTTTGCCGGAGAAAAGTTGACCTTCGAAAATTAACGAAAAACTCTCGTGTGCAGCCGATATCACAGGAACGCATTCTTGAGCATTTTTTTATGGAAATTATAGTCTGGCAACTTCAAAATTTAAGTTTTTCAGAATTCAGCCACCTAACGTAATCTATCCTCAGTCTAGTTTCAGATTCCAATAAAAAAGAACCCCGAAAAATTGCCGGAAAAAACGTTCGTGTGACATCGCCTTAATTCCCTCATTATGGAACTACAACTTTCAACACAAGTTGACATTCTGACTTGTGTTGTTCCAGTTTATTCTTAAGATAAGTGAGCATCTGTATAACAAACTCGATCTTCTTTTTGTGCAAATATCATGAAGCGGCATTATAAGTGAAAATAAGTGGGCTAATTCTTCTTGATAACAGACACTTCTTATTCAATTCTAACTCTTCATTACGAGAAATCTTTATATTTAATCAAATTGCCTGAATTGAATTTACTTCTGAAACAGATACAGTTTGATTTTGTAATAAAATTTTCAAAGTTTAAGGTGGTAGTACTCGATGTTTCAGGAACCCCTTTTCCCTCATGTTTAGCATATTAGCTTTGAGATTATAAGACGTTCGTTCCGTTAGTTTGGCGAGACCTTTCGCCTCACTTTGTTATCAATATTAAGACCTTTCATGCCGTTTAGGTGTCGATTATTTCCTGGCGAGCAATAGCACACTTCTAATTTTAGAAGCAATCGGCCTTCGGCCGGGACATTTTTCTACCGAAAAATTTACAAATTTATCCTGAAAGGGAGTCTAGAGGGTGTTTTATTTTTCAGCTTGATGGAGGTCTAACGAGGAAATTCAAAATTAAATTCATAAATATATACTTTATATAGACCAAAACCAAGCACTACCCCCTTAAAGGAAGATGTCACGATTCATCAAATAATTGCCCCTGTTATGTTCAGGCTGTAAGGACGTTCAAGCTATAGACATTGATATTAAGCAGACATCATGGGATTCTTGTTGCATTAAGGGAAGATGAGTCGGTTTTTCTAGACCCCCCTTCTCTCTCATGCTTATCCCCTGTAGTGTTCGGATTTTAAGACGTTTTTGCCCCATTAGTTTGGCGATTTTAAGACCTTTCGCCCCTTTTCTTTGTCAATATTAAGACTGTTCGTGTCATTTAGGTGTACAGTAATTTAGGAGGGAACCGGCCTTCGGGCGGGAATTTTTCTACCAAAAAATGTACAAATGTATATTGAAGGAGGATTTTTTTTTTTTTTTTTTTTTTTTTTAAAGTTTGATGGGGGTCTAGGGAGGAAACTAGAACAAATAATAAATAAATGAAGAAAACAAAATCGACCAACAATTGAACCTTTCCCCCTTAATGCATGTTGGGCTTACTCAAAGAGTAGTTTTGCTCGTATTTCATCTTAAGAATAATGTCTAAGCTTGAAACTCCTTATTCCCAAAGCCCGCAAGTCTTCAAGTATACCGATAAAACCGGTATCACACGAGAGCTTTTATAGTCAACGTTCGATGATCAAAATTTTTCTGGCAAAATTTCTGAAATATTTTGCGCTGGTATCGGAAACTAGACTAGTGGTAGATGCATTTAGGTGACAGAAATTATTTAAATGTTGACCTCATAAGCTGCCAGACCAGTGTTGAGTATATATGTTGAGGGAATAAGTGCTCGTGTGATACCGGCTTAAGGGTGTAGTGTTTGGTTTTTGGTCTATAAAGTCTATGTCTTTATATATATTTGTTTTTAGTTTCCTCGCTAGACCTCCATCATGCTTGGAAAAACACCCCCTAGACCCCCTTTCAAGATAAATGTTTACATTTTTCGGTAGAAAAATTTCCCGATTCCTTCTAAAATTAGAGGCTCACTTTTGCTCGCCAGGAAAAAATCGACACCTAAAGGGCACGAAAGGTCTTTATATTGACAACAAAATTAGGCGAAAGGTCTCAAAATCGCCAAACTAACGGAACGAACGTCTTTAAACCTCAATACTAATATGCCAAACATGAGGGAGAAGGGGGTTCATACAAATCGAGTAGTACCCCCCATGGCTGTAGGTTTGACCAACGCTGACCTTCTCATTTACAGAGGGCCTCCACTGACGAGCCAAGAAAAACTAAGCGAGTGTCGTCCTCAAACCCTTCAACACCATGACGCCTTTTTACCTTTGATTCTGGCTAAAATTAGACGATTTTATGCAGTTTAAGAAGGATCTGTGTTACTAAAAGGGTTTATTGAGATCGTATTTACCCCTTCGAGTCCTAGAGGTAGCTTATAGACTAAAGAAAATCGTGTAATGGTAACCAGACAAAGATGAAAATTACGTCATGGTGGTGAAGGGGTTAAACAAATCTCTGGAGCTAGCCAAAGATGCTTATTTCTGTATATTATTGCCTTGTTGTGTAGCTATATGAGTTTGTAAAACCTCACTACATAAATTGCATATAATTCTCAACAAAACCTAGCCAAATATATATATTCTGTATATATAAACAATATTAAAGGTAAACTAGTAATTTATTTATACAATTCCACCTGTCTCAAAGCAATCCAGATACGACACAAATCAAACAAGCAAGCACATTTATTTGCACGAGATTGCGTATGCACATCTTCACATATAGACACACACTGACACACACACACACACACCCATATGTATAGTTGCCCACATAAGTTCTCTTCCTCTCCGTGATCTTATACATGGCAATACAATGCACATGATTGAATTACGAGTGTAGTTTCCTATGCAGTGGTCAACTCATCTGATTATAGTCAACAAATAATTAAAAGAAACCACATTCGCAATTCATTCATACTATTTTACTTTCATACATAACATCACGACGAGGAACAGAACTTATGTGGCCAATTGTACATTATACACGTACAGTTTAAGGGGATAGTGCTTAGTTTTTGGCCTACTGTATAGGCCTAGATTATTATTTTTTATTTTTTTGTTTTATTTTCTCGCTAGATCTCCATAAAGCTTAAAAGATAAATGTGTACATTTTCCGGTAGAAAAATGTCCCAGCCGAAGGCCGGTTCCTTCTGAAATTACAGGCTCGCTATCGCTCGCCAGGAACACAATGACACCTAAATGGCACGAAACGTCTTAATATTGACAAAGAAATGAGGCGAAAGGTCACAAAATCGCCGAACTAACGGAAAGAACGACTTAAAATCCTAAAACTATTATGCTAAACATGAGGGAGAAGGGGGTCCAGAAAAACCGAGCACTATCCCCTTAAGAACAACGTAAAAAAAGTAATTTTGACAAATTCTTTAGTATTTTGTTTATATTTGCACAACTACAAATTATGGTTCGTATATAGCGTTACTGTTATTTTGAGAGTGTGTGAATGAATATTTATGTATGATACTCAGGTTCATGTGCGAGTGAATAGAAACAATTGACTACTTGCTAGTTTCATTCTATAAGGAAGTTGGAGTTGAAGACATCGATATTTGGCAGAATATCCAGCTATGATACGGTTTAGTACATAATTATTAATACATAAAACCAAATTCAACAGAATATTTATCCCTCAGAAACCTACTGTACATAATTACTGTATTTGTGTTAAATATCGATATTTACAGGCCGAACTTCCTTATATAGAATGAAACTCACAAGTGGTCAATTAAGGGGGCCCACCTCGCTTTTTTCTTCTCCCTCTCTCTCCCTCTCTGGCTTGCATCCATTTGGCCCCATTCAGCCTACTGTTTTAAGACATGTATTCCCATACAGGTGTTGATTTTTTCCTGGCGAGCGGCAGCGAGCCAGCATATTTCTATAAATGCTTTTTTTAAAGCAGTCTGAATTTGCAATTTTTTCGATAGAAAAGTGTCTTCGGCGAAGCCGGATTTCTCCATACAATGCTGGCTCGCTATCGCTCGCCAGGGAGAAATCGATACCTGGATGGAGATAAACGTCTATAGACAGTAGGCTGAATGGGGCCGAAAGGATACAAGCCAGAGAATGAGAGAAAAGGAGATAAAAAAACAGGTCACCCCCTTAACTTATCGCGAGAAAGGGGCGTCATTGTTTCAACTTGTATTCTTTTTGTACTGTGTCATCTACTACTATGAAGAACTACTATGAAGAGCTATCTAGAAACGTCTTCATAGGGTGTTCCTCTGCTCTTTACTGTTTATCATTTATTAGGTAGTACAAGCTCAAAAAGGAGTTCAATAAAAAAATAAAACGAGAACCCTGTATTATTCAAACTACATAGACTACATATTAGTCACTTTAGGAGAGGTACACTCGGATACCATAGTCTCTAGCCCACTCATAAAAAATGTTTTATTTATGCAATTTAAAATGTCTATATTGCTTTTTTGATAGAACTTGCTTTTCAGTAAATAGTATATATAGTTTTGTAGCTGATGTATAGAAAATTGTATTAAAAAATTCGTTTCCAGAGATATACTTCCATAGTTGCAAATAGGTGAAGTCCACGAATATTTATGAGTGGGCTAGATACTATGGTATCCGAGTGTACAAGAGATGAAACACATTCAAAATTATGGTCGTTTGGTTTGATACATAGTTAGGTTATTTATGTTAACCCCTTAAGGATTATGACATATTTAGGCAATGTTTTTTAGCTATCATTAGACGATTTTATGAAGTTTAAGAAGGACCTCTAGGAATTTAAGGGGTCGAAACCAACCCAACTGTGCCTCTGATGGCCACTGATCCTTCATAAGCTGAATATAATCTGAAAATAACCTGAATAAACTATCAAAATGCGTCATATTCCTCAAGGGGTTAAGGGGACCTGCCGCATTTTACTCATGAGGGTGTCAGTGAATTTCGTCTGAGTTCAATAATATTTGGGACACTTATAGGAAACCTTAACAGAGAGAGAATCCTGTTATCTTAAATCTCTAGGGCAATTAGTTTTTGAGTTAGGTAAGAATTAGTGTGTAAATTTTATGACTTTTTTTACATATTAAAGGAAAATACACATTTTGTTGTATGATTGTTTTGTTGTATTGAGGGTACTCACAATAGGTTGATTTCAAATGAGCATTTTTTTTCTTCTATTATTCATCTAATCATGGAATGAGGGCGTTTAAAATTAGATAACAAATTAGTTCATTTTAGCTGACACGTGTCTCGTGTCTCGGGGTGCTGTGTCACAATGGGAAAGAAATTTAAAAAAAAGGAAATGATAGTTTGTAGGGAATTTTATGCCCTTTACAATGACACCAGAATCATTGCCGTAGTATTTTTCGTTAATTTCTAGTAGACCGTCAAAGCGCACTAACTTACGCAAGGTGCTAGAGCCAAGAGAGAGCTGGCAACCGGGAAGGCCATGCTATACCCTCCCTCTCCCGCTGCTCAGAGCACACTGCCTCCCTAACGGGAGGCCATGTTTGCATCACCAAATTTTTCCAAATCCTGTCCTCTGCGCATGCATGAGATTTTGTTTTCCTTTATACTATTATATTATCTTAACCTAACCTAACCTAACCTAACCTAACCTTAAATTAACCGCCTAAAATAACAAAATAAAAATATTAGGGAAAAGGCCGCGCATGCGCAGATGGTGAGTTTGGAAGGATTTGGTGCTGCAAACATGGCCTCCCTCCCTAACCCTTGTGTGTGGATAAGGAGCTGTCACAAGGGTAGGGATAGCAGATACTGCCAGGGAAAATATCTTAGAAGGTAATATGTATACCAAAAATGCATAGTTTGACTAGTTTTTTTATACTTGTTAGAAATCCATAATGCATATCTTGATTTCTGGGCTACGTTGCGACCCGCGAAAGTTTGAAATAAGTACAAAAATATAATATTTCCAGACTGAATATCGCCATAGGACTTTCACAGAGTACAAAGGGATGGGTCTTGATGCCATATAACACGTTGCTAAAAATTGCCTTTCTGAGCACAGTCACGTCCAAAAAAGCGGCAGGTCAAGGGTTATAGTAAGAGTTTTATATATACATATATATTATATATACAATACATGTATAAGGGTTCATTGTGAAACCCAGTGCCAATCAATGGAGATCTCATACAAGCTGATATTTAACCCTTTCAATGGAGGGAGTGTAAGAAACTGTTCTGGAAAGAAGTCAAGAAAGTTAGGGAAGGTAGCAAGGGAAACAGTAAGGGTGTGAAAGATAAGAATGGGAGAATGCTAGCCGAGAAGCAAGAGAGAGTCGAAAGCAACGAGTTGCTAAATGTAAGGAATGAAGCGCCAGCAAACATAGTTGGATGGGGTATGGGAGGGAGAAGAAGAGAAGTAGTGGAGGAGGAGGTGGGGATCAGGAAGTCAGAAGTGTAGGAAGCCATGAAAAGAGTGAAGTTGGGGAAAGCACCAGGAACAGATGGAGTGTGTGGGGAAATGTTGAGGTATGGTGGTGAGATAGTGATCGAATGGGTATGGAAAATTTGCAAACTAGCAAGGGAGAAGGGGAGTGCACCTGATGACTGGAACACAGGCATAATAGTCCCCCTATATAAGGGTAAAGGGGAAAAATGTCTGCTAAGCGTAGTAGGGAAGGTGTACAGTAGGGTAGTGATAGTGAGAGTGAGACGGAGAAATGGATAGGTGATGAGCAGGGCGGTTTTAGGAAGGGAAGAGGATGTGTAGATCAGATTTTTACCCTGAATTGTGTTGTGGAGAAATATTTGGAGAAACAACAAAAGGTGTATGTTGCGTCTATGGACTTGGAGAAGGCCTATGACAGAGTGGATAGAGAAGGTATGTGGAAAGTACTTAGAATATGCGGAGTAGATGGCAAGTTGCTGAAAGCAGTGAAGAGCATGTATCAGGGTGCAAAGGTGGCAGTACGTGTGGAGAATGAGCAGAGCGAGTTCTTTGACCTGAATGTTGGGTTGTAACAGAGGTGTGTGATGTCCCTGTGGTTGTTTACTGTTTATATGGATGGAGTTATGAAACAAATAAAACGAAGAGCAGTGGATGTTGGTGCATCGCTGGTAAGGGAGGAAAATGAGTGGAAGCTACCTGTACTGCTGTTTGTTGATGATACAGTTCTGATGAGCAATAATGAATGGGAGTTGCAGGGTCTGGTAAATGTGTTTGGAACAGTGCGAAAAACGGAATCTGAAGGCAAATGCGGGGATGAGCAAGGTTATGGTCTTCGAAATGGGTGAAGCCACAGAGTGTGAGGTGAAGTTGAACGGTCAGGTAATGGAGATTGTCAGCTCATTTAAGTATCTGGGCAGCGTGTTGAGTAAAGATGGGACTATGGATGAAGAAGTGCGAGAGAGTGTGCAACAGGGGAAGAGGGTTGTAAGAACGCTGGAAGCAGTAACAAGAAATAGGGTGGTCAGTATGGAAATGAAGAAGTCCTTGCATGCCAGTGTGGTAATCCCGACACTGACTTACGGAAGCGAAGCAGGGACGTTGGAGAAGAGACTCAGTCCAAGAGTGAGAGGGGTGGGAATGAGTTACTTGAGAAGTGCGTGCGGAGTTACATGGAGGGATAGACAGATGAATGAGGAAGTAAGAAGGAGGTGTGGTGTGGAGGTAGATGTGCTGGAAAGTGTGGAAAGGAAAACCTTGAGATGGTTCGGCCATATGGAACGAATGGGAAGCGAGAGAATGACTAAGAGGGTGTACGAGAGCAAGGTGGAAGGACAGAGAGGGAGAGGTAAACTGAAAGAGAGGTGGAAGGATGGAGTGAGGAAGTATATGTATGAAGGCGATGCTAGTTGGGAGGAGGGGCTTCGACAGACTGGGGATAGAGGTGGATGGGGGCGGTTCGTTTGTGGCCACTCTTTCGGGGATCACGGCGTTAGGCAATAGATAGATAGAAGATCCGATCACGCACTTTTGCTCTGTTTTCGGGCTGTCATTAGACGATTTTATTCAGATTAGGAAGGGTATATGGAAGTCAGAGGGTAAATGGATATAGTCTTTACCCATATTATTCCCACAGATCCATTCCAAACTATTGTCAGTTGGTAGCCAGAATAAACTGTCGAAATGCGTCATAATCTTCATAGGGTTAACTTTTGCTCTCCGTCAAGTCCTTCCTAAGCTGAATGAAATAAATTGATGATACTTGGATAACACTCCTGCACTCCGTCAAGTCCTTCCTAAGTTGAAAACCTACAGTATTATGTAATGGAAGCGGGTAACGGCTATGGGTAAAATCAATTAGAACTAGAATATTTACTACCAATCTTGAAAATATATACTTCTCGAGTTAAACACACACACACACACACACTCACACACATAAACACACACACACACACACTTACATACAAAACTTGGTGATTCTTTTAATGAAATTTAAATATTTATCCTTTGGAAATCATGACGCATAGGAGAAAAGCTCCCATGGAGTTAATAAAACAAATTTTAATAACCTATCTAGTTGAATTGATGAATGCAACTCAATCAAATATGAGTGTAATTACTTGCATTTGGAGTGTTTGTGATATATGAAATCAAAATCATGGTTGACCATGACGTGATGCCAACAATATGTCACAGTGTTAACAGTAGGACATCAGGCATTATTATTGTAGTTTGTATTACAAAACTAGGAAATTACTGATACACTTTGAGATGCCAGGAGAGGAAATGCATCAACTTATATTAGTACCCCCAGAATACCCTAGAACCCACTTTGACCAGGCAAGCTAACAAGCCAAATTCCCCCATATACCTTCCTTTCAAATCACCATCATACAAACTACAAGTTTCCTATATCCGCCCCAAAAGTTATTTATTTTTCCACACCACAGCAAGCCATATCGAAACACAGAGTAAATACTAACAATTGTGAAATGTCTACCCAGTCACGACAATATCCTTCCCATATTTTTAGTGCAACTCATAACCTCGGAATAATTAAACATATTTATTTTAGCTCCACGCCCCTACTACCCCGAGAGAACAGCTCCTTAACCCCATCCCAAAAAGGAACACTACCTGCCCGAGCCCAAGGGAATGTAGGCAAAATTAGGGAAACATCTAGGCGAGTACCTCTTCTTAGGAAGAACGTGCTTAGCTAGATCCCCTAATTCGGATCAAGAATTCCGTACAGATATCGCCAGTTGATCTGTTGAACAGTCGTAAACTCAGTGTAAACCAGTGTAGCCAGTGACCCCGAAGAAAGAAAGAAAGAAGAAGAAACTTACCTGTTGTATGTGACCTTCGCGACAAGCCCTATAGTGAGAGAAAGGACAACTGCTGCTGTGACCACATGTTCGCGAGATTCTCTACCAGGCTCCTATCTTTCTTCAAACTCCTTTAAGTGTTCTTTGTTTTGTTAAGTGTAACGAGGATTGCAACTAGGGTTAACGAGATATGTTGAGGTTCACACTAACGTAATACTACAGATTTTCCATTCTTTCCTTCTCCTAGTTATCTGTTGCTCAATTTATGGAGAACATAACACACCTCTATATGAGGGATAAATATATATATACTTCTTTGAATATAGACTCCTATATTCTTATGGAGAGATATGCATATGTTTGTTTGGGAATAAGTACATACACATTTACACGTAAAACTAGTGAACGCTTATTCAGATCTTGTTTTTATGTAACATCATCTATTGGGTACGTAAGTCATAGATAAGTTGTTCACAGTGTTTTACTATCCATTCGCTAATTTAACTATTGTTATTTATCACGCTTCATGAAGTAGAATTAATTTTGTGTATTGTTTGAGTTGTTGTAAAACTATTTATTCACGTCGCAGTAACTTACCTCTCGGTGAGGACTTTCAGTCATGCAAACATGACTATTATATTTATTTAACCCATTCATGAATTTATATTCATAATTATATTACTCACCGAGTTTTTTTAGTTTAATCTCCTGTATAAGTTGAATTAACGTATTGTTATTCAGATATAAAAAAGAGTCTTATTTTACATAACTTCAGTACCGCTTGTATGCCCTCGCAGTAACTATTACTTACCTAAGGCGGAAACTAGCCTCGCATTTCCCCGTTTTCTATTAGGATACTGTTTATTGTGCTTGAGACTTAACATCTCCGTGTATACTTATTTGTTGTTTCTGGTAGTAACATTGTGATTATTTATATGTTCTATTAGTGACCTTATTTTGTATTTACTAATAATTTCCATTCTAGTATATTCTTATTACTTACATTTATTATTTATGTTGAATCGTAAGCCTTATTTATATACAGTATATGAGGACCGATTATGATTTATGATTATCTGACTAACCCAGATTTGCATCCCGGTGGATCACATACTGATTATATGCTTTCATAAATTTCATTGGGGGTGTTTGGTGTTGTGGTGAAATTAATATAATATAGATTTTTAGTAGGTTCAGGGATATTTCGTAGTGAGGCCGGTCTATATTTTGATCTGTGCCCCATGAATATTCTTTCCTCTCACTTAAACATTAGGCTACCATAGTGCGGTTGAGAATATGAACATGATTTGATTAATATCCAGTATTCGAGAATGGATAATAAGTCGTAGGCATGTGCATAAACCTTTAACCGTCATGGTGGTGTAATGGTTAAGGTGTCCAAACATCTGTGTGTGATAAGATATTATTGGGATGGAATTTGTGCTGTACCTAGTATCAGTGCATTATCGCAGCACACCGAAATGCCAAAAAATACCCTCATTGTTCCCTGATTAAATAGCATTGTATGAAATATTCTCATATTCGAAAATATGCTACAGGGGGGCAATGCCTAGTGTATTAATTGCTCAATAGGTGACGTTCTGAGAGTGAGGGTCCGAGCGTGGGGTGTGAGACTTTGAAGCGCAGAGGCGAGGCGGCTTCAGAGATGGAATTGCTTCGAGCCGTGAAGCTTCGCATGTCTCACTCCCTTGACTGGAGAAAGACCTCACGGGCCTCACCTTGTTCAATGGTAGAGAGTAAAGGCTATCAGCCTATGCCCGGGAGGGAGTAGTTGGAATATAGAAAAAAAAAATAAAAATAAAAATATGATCTGTGCTCCATGAATATTCTTTCCTCTCACTTAAACATTAGCCTATCATAGCGCGGTTGGGAATATGAACATGAATAGATTAATATCCCGTATTCGAGAATTGATAAGTCGTAGGCGTGTGCATAAACTTTTAACCGTCCTGGTGGTGTAATGGTTAAACTATCTAAAAGTCTGTGTGTGATAACCCAGGTTCATATCCCAGTGGATCACATATATATGCTTTCATTAATTTTACTGTGGGTGTTTGGTGTTGTGGTGAAATTAATAAAATCCAGAATATCAGGAGGTTCAAGGATATTTCGTAGCGAGGCCGGTCTCGTGACCATGACCCCTCATAGGTCAACCAGGCCCGCGCGCTAACCCACTGTACTACCACGGACGTACAAAAGTATAGTAACCTTAGTCCGATTTGTAAGAACCAGGTGATAGTCCCGTGGTGTTTCACGTGATGAGTTTATTGGACTTCCCATCAACGACTATTTTACACTATACCTGACGTCAACTCAGGTAGTACATTATTGGGGTTGCGGGATATTTTCAAGGGCATTACAATTAGGCTACCATAGCGCGGTTGGGAATATGAACATAATAAGATTAATATCCATTATTCGAGAATGGATAATAAGACGTAGGCGTGTGCATAAACCTTTAACCGTCCTGGTGGTGTAATGGTTAAAGTGTCTAAGAATCTGTGTGTGATAACCCCAGGTTCGAATCCCGGTGGATCACATCTATATGCTTTCATTAATTTAATTGGAGATGTGTGATATTGTGGTGAATTATTATAATATAGATTATCAGTAAGTTCAGGGATATTTCGTAGCGAGGCCGGTCTATATGACCTGTGCCCCATGAATACTCTTTCCTCTAACTTAAACATTAGGCTACCATAGTGCGGTTGAGAATATGAACACGATTAGATTAATATCCAGTATTCGAGAATGGATAATAAGTCGTAGGCGTGTGCATAAACCTTTAACCTTCCTGGTGATGTAATGGTTAAGGTGTTCAAAAAAGTGTGTGTGATAACCCAGGTTCGAATCCCGGTGGATCACATGTATATAATTCCATTAATTTAATTGGGGGTGTTTAGTGTTGTGGTGAAATTACTAAAATATAGATTATCAACGGGTTCAAAGATATTTCGTAGCGAGGCCGGTCTATATGATCTGTGCCCCATGAATAATTCTTCCTCTCACTTAAACATTAGGCTACCATAGCGCGGTTGGGAATATTAACATGATTAGATTAATATCCAGTATTCGACAATGGATAATAAGTTGAACGCGTGTGCATAAACCTTCACCCGTCCTGGTGGTGTAATGGTTAAGGTGTCCACAAATATGTGTGATACCCCCGGTCCGAATCTCGGTGGATCACATATATATGCTTTCATTAATTTAATTGGGGGTGTTTGGTGTTGTGGTGAAATTAATAAAATATAGATTATAAGTAGGCTCAGGGATATTTCGTAGCGAGGCCGGTCTATATGATCTGTGCCCCATAAATATTCTTTCCTCTCACTTAAACATTAGGCTACCATAGCACGGTTGGGAATATGAACATGATAAGAATAATATCCAGTATTCGAGAATGGATAATAAGTCGTAGGCGTGTGCATAAACCTTTAACCGTCCTGGTGGTGTACTGGTTAAGGTGTCTACAAATCTGTGTGTGATAGCCCAGGTTCGAATCCCGGTGAATCACATATATATGCTTTCATTAATTTCATTGCGGGTGTTTGATGTTGTGGTGAAATTAATCAAATATAGATTATATATTGTACCCTAGATATTAAGGAATAAAACTTGTCAAACTGTATCGTGTATTCTGTGTTAATTGATTATTATCATTGTTGTGTAATTACAAGACTAAAGTTCGATATCTCCCAGTGAGAGAGTTGCGAGTTACGTCGTTTCCTAAGGTGGACCACGTAATCACTATAAAGCATGTTCATTTATAACGTCGCATAACAAACTAATTGTCTTTATTTTTATTTATTTTGGTGCATTTTCCGAAAGAAACTGAGTTTTCAAACACTCAATATATAGTGGGCGTATTTATTCGCTTATTTAGGTATCTCTATATTTTGTTTTTGTTAGTGTCCTCCCTAGACCTCCATCAAACTTAATAAAACATCCGCCTAAGGCACTCCTTCAAGATAAATTTGTATATTTTTAGATGAAAAAAAATCCCGGCCTAAGACCGGTTCCTCTTAAACTACAGGCTTGCTATTGCTCGGCATGAACAAATCGCCACCTATATGACACGAAAAGTCTTAATATTGACACAAAAATGGGGCGAAAGGTCTTAGAATCGCCAAACTAAAGGTCTTAGAATCTTAAAATTAATGGGGCTAAACGTGAGGAAGAAGGGGGATCAGAAAAACGGCCTAACTCTCCTTAACCTGTTCAATCAGATAACTTCTGTATTCAAGCTACTATAGCCCGTTCATTCTAGGTTGGGCAGAAATCGTAACCGCTAACCTCTGTAACTCAAAAAGGACTAGAGCAAATGAGCTGTCAATTTACACACCGTTTCCCTTGCCAATTCTTCCTATTTGATAGAAATATTAGTTCGATTACTCTGGTCCATTTTAAGTTATGAGAGGATAGGGGTTACGATTTCTGCCCAACCTATGAACAGACTATATCAGACAATTATGTTCATTGCAGGAAAGTCTTTCTAAAGCTTATAAGTATTGTTTGTCTTGTATGTATGAAGAAGACAAATTGCAGGCTGCCAGTTACAAGTGTCTCCCCCAAAGCCAAAAGAGGGACAGAAAGCCAAATGCAAGGTACGTTGGGGTCAAATTTCCTAAACACACGAAGTTTAATGCATGTCTAAGTCATAGGATGAGGGAAAAATTGATAGGAGGTGTCCAATAATCATATTCTTAAGGGAGCCGACCTCGCTGTTTTCTCTTTCTCTCCCTCTCTCTTTGGCTTGTATCCATTCGGCCCCATTCAGCCTATTGTTTTAAGACAACAGCTTCTGGGAGGCTGCCTTAGCAAGACTGGTAATATGGTCCTTCCAAATGAGAGCAGAAGAAAAAGAGACACCAAGAATATTGAGAGAAGATGAAGGGTTGATTTTTGTATTGTTGAAGAATAAGG
The DNA here is from genome assembly GCA_032716605.1 of Paralithodes platypus. Classification (NCBI taxonomy): domain Eukaryota; kingdom Metazoa; phylum Arthropoda; class Malacostraca; order Decapoda; family Lithodidae; genus Paralithodes; species Paralithodes platypus. Next base: position 51,965,011 of record CM064492.1, read on the forward strand.
GATAGTCCGCTGGGAGATCCTGACGGGTAGATAGATGGAGAAATTGGGTTTTGGAAGCATTAAAGTTAACAAGGTTTTCTCTGCCCCAATTGGAAATAGTATTTAGATCAGAATTTAAGAGTTCTATGGCTTCATTACGTTTGTCGTTGAGGGATTGCTGGCTGGGGCGTTCTGAAAAACTAAGGGAGTAGTGTAAGGTTGAGTCGTCTGCGTATGAATGGATGGGAATTAAGGTACAGTTAAGGAGATCATTTATAAAAATTAGAAAGAGAATAGGAGATAGGACAGAGCCCTGAGGAACACCGGAGTTTATAGGGTTTATAGGTTTATATAGTGCCAATAGTAGTACAGTATACAATATATAGTGCCAATAGTAGTACAGTATACAGTGTATAGTGCCAATATGTGTCTTCTGATTGCAGCACTTGAAGTACCATTATCATGCCAAGTATTGACACGCGTGGGGGGATGGGCTTATTTATTTGTTCATTTATGTATCTTTTTATTATTTATCTCGTTTCCTCCTTAGACCTCCATCAAACTTAAAACAACATCCATTAGATCCCCTTTCTAGATTAATTTGTAAATACTGTATTTCGATAGAAAAATGTCCCGGCTGAAGGTCGGTTCTTTAAAAATGGCAGACTCACTGTCATTCGCCAGTAAAAATATAGACACCTAAATTGCAGGAAAGGTCTTAATATTGACAAAAAAATGGAGCGAAAGGTCATAAAATCGTTAAACTAATGGGCCGAACGTCTTAAAATAAAAAAAACTAATGGGGCTAAACATGAGGTAGAAGGGGGGCCAGAAAAGCGAGCCCTCTCCCCTTAAACAATGGTTTCCCTTCGAGTACCGGATACCGAATGAACACTGTGGGACTGAGTGAGTATTTACACTTTACAGGGAGTACGTGGATTTACATTCCCGTCTCTAAAGGTACCATCAGTTTTCAAGTTATTTCATCCACTAGGGGCGTTACAAAGGGATATCTTTATTAAAACAATACGATCGTCAATTATTTCTTCTTACAAAGAGTGAGACTATTAACGCCGGTATCACACGAGATCATTTATAGTCAACATTCGATGATAAAATATTTTCTGGCAACATTTCTAGAATATTTTGCACTAGTATCGGAAACTAGACTAATGATAGATTAATTTAGGTAACCACAATATTTTAACGGTTAACCTCATAAGCTGCCAGACCGGTGTTAAGGATAAATGTTGAGGGAAAAAATCGCTTGTGATACCGGCTTAAGGGGGGTTACCGGTTTTCTTTATCTTTCTCTTCTTCTCTCTCTTTTCCTGGCTTGTATCCATTCGGCCCCATTCAGCTAACTGTGTTAAGACGTTTATCCCTATCCAGGTATCGATTTCTTCCTGGCGAGCGATAGCGAGCCAGCATTGTATGGAGAAATCCGGCTTCGCCGGAGCCATTTTTCTATCGAAAAATGTACAAATTTAGCTTGCTGTCAAAACAAAATTATATATATGTTGGCTCGCTACCGCTCACCAGGAAAATATTGACACCTGGATGGGGGTAAACGTCTTAAAACAGTAGGCTGAATGGGGCCGAATGGATACAAGCCAAAGAGAGAGGGAGAAAAAAAGAAAAAAAAGCGAGGTGGGTTCCCTTAAGCAGTTTGGGTCAGTGTGAAAATCTAACCAATATCTCAAAAGGTGGACCCAATGCCCACTCGACAGTATTTCACTTGGTACACTAAAGCCCGTTCATTATAGGTAGGCCGGAAATCTTGACCTCTAACCTCGGTAACTCAAAAAGGGCTAGAGCAAATGGGCTGTACGATTCCACAATTATTCCCTGGCTGACCCTTCCCAAACGGTAGAAATATTAGCTCGATTACTCTAGTCGTTTTTTTAGTTACAGAGGTTAGTGGTCAAGATGTTTGGCCTACTTATAATGAATAGACTATACTTTAGTTTATTTGGTAAGTACGCACCGAAAACTCCGCAGCATGGATAAAATCAACATACTGTATTTGGGGAGGGGAACTTTATTGGCAACGCTTCGCTTGTAACTTGAGCATCTACACGCGAAAAGTTGTCCCTAAAGTTCTGTTCAAATGTTACTGGCAGTAGGAGGCCACTTCTTCCCTTGAAATGGATTTGTAAATTTTTCGATAGAAAAATATCCGGGCCGAATGACGATTCCTCTTAAATTACAGGCTCGCTATCGCCACCTTTATTGCATGACGGCAATAAAATGGGGCGCAAGATCTTAAAATCGCCAAAACTAATGGGGCAAACGTCTTAAATCTGAAAACTAATGGAGTTAAAATGAGGGAGAAGGGTGCCCAGAAAAACCAACCGTTCTCCATTAAAGTTAAAACTAAAGTTGAGGGCGCAAAACTGGTAGGGAAGATGACAGATCTGGGGAGATGGCGTATTTATTTGATCATTTATGTATCTTTTTATTGCTGTATTAGTTTCCTCCCTAAACCTCAATCAAGCTTAAAAACACATCCATTAGATTCTTGGTTAATGTGTACATTTTTCAGTAGAAAAATGTCCCGCCGGTTCTTCCAAAATTCACTATCGTTCGCCAAGAAAAATATCGACACCTAAATAGCACGAAAGATTTTAATATTGATAAAGAAATTGGGTGAAATGTCTTAAAATCGACAAACTAATGAGCCGAACGCCATAAAATCTGAAACTAATGGGAGAAGGGGGACCAGAAAAACGGCCTATCTCCCTTTAAGAATTAGAGAGAAGTAAAGGAGGAAAAAAAAGAGCAAAGTAAAAAATACAAAAAATAGGTAGATGGCTGTATTACGTGTTATTATTTAAAATGTCCCCCTTTTTTTAGCGAGTTAGATAAGATAGGACTTCAGAGGCTATCAACCCTTCTGGATTATTAAGCCAGCTCACTGTAAGTCAAGAATAGCGGCAGGACTAGAGCCCCTATTCGAGAACTCTAGTCCCTTCTTTTTATTTCCAAACATATTTTCGAAACATGAGCTACTGAGGAACAACAACGATGGAGTAAAGAAAAAGGGATGACCTACTAGAAAGGCCGATATACTGTAATCTATTTTTTTATTAATTTCACCACAACACCAAACACCTCCAATGAAATTTATGAAAGCATATAATAATATGTGATCCACCAGGATTCGAACCCAGGTTATCACACACAGATTTTTAGACACCTTAACCATTACACCAACAGGACGGTTAAAGGTTTATGCACACGCCTACGACTTATTATCCATTCTCGAATACTGGATATTAATCTAATCATGTTCATATTCCCACCGCACTATGGTAGCCTAATGTTTAAGTGAGAGGAAAGAATATTCATGGGGCACAGATCATATAGATCGGCCTCGCTACGAAATATCCCTGAAGCTACTGATAAAGCTGGTGTCACACGATCATTTTTTCCGGTAATTTTCGATGAGCAAGTTTTTTTCTCGTGATATTTTGAGGGTTTTTTTCACATTAGAATTGGAAACTAGACTGAAGGTAGATTATGCTAGGTAGCTGATGTCTGATAAACCCGAGATTATAAAGCCACTGTCATACGAGCACTTTTTCCGTCAATTTTCCATGAGCAAGGTTTTTTTCGTATTACTTTGGGACTTTTTTGCACTGGTATCGGAAACTTGACTGAAGGTAGATTATGTTAGGCGGTTGAATTATGATATAGTGTAATTTTTAAAGATTCCATACCATAATTGCCCGTAAAAATTGCTCAAAAAACAGCTCGTGTGACTCCGGCTTAAGCCTGTCAGACTACAATTGCTCATAAAAATTGACGGAAAAATCACTCGTGAGACACTGCCTTAAGCGTCCTACTCTAAGGCGAAGCGACACAGGGGCAATTATTATATTCCTACAACTGTTTATCCTCAACTTTGCTGAAACGATATTTTTTAGATATTATTATCCCCTTGAGGAATGTGACGCGCTTTGACGGTTTATGCTGGTTATTTTAGACAGTTTTATCAAGATTAGGAAGAGTATATGAAAGTCAGAGGGTTAATAGAGACAGTTTTTACCCTTCTAATTTCTAGAGATATTTCCTAAGCTGCATAAAATCGTCTAACGGTAACCAGATTAAACTGTCAAAATGCGTCATAATCTTCATGGGGATAATTGTTTCGCGACAGAATTAATATTATATTATACTATATTAGAGGGTATTTGACTAATGGACAGTTCGTACTGGCGGGGAAAAAAGTTGTGGGACAAAGCCCCTGTGAAAGTTTGCCTTTATCGTGAGTTGTGTGGTGGCTGCCTCTGTGGCGCGGAAAGACTTACGCCAACTACTATACTCTAGCCGCCATTTTGCACACCTTAAATCGTCCAGCATCGCGTACACTCCTGGTCAAAAGTCAAGGCCCATCCAAATTTTAGATTGAACACAACAGAACAACAGTGTAACCCATTTTATGATGCGTTTGTGCTGTATACTTCTGCTATCATTAGACGATTGTAGGAAGCTTAGGAAGGACCACTAGGATTCTAAGGGGTCAAAACCAACTCAGTAATGCCTTTGACTCCCACACATCCTTCCTAAGCTGAGTAAAATCGTCGAATGGTAGCCAAAAATATACGGCTAAAGAGCGTCATAATCCTCACGGGGTTAAGAGCGGTGACTTGCTGTTTTTCTCTTTTGTTCTCTCTTTCTCTGGCTTCTATCAATTCGGTCCCATTCAGTCTACTGTTTTAAGACGTTTATCCCCATCCAGGTGTCGATTTCTTCCTGGCGAGCGATAGCCAGCCAGTATTGAAGGGGGGGCTTAGGGGGTGGTTTTCTAAGCTTGATGGAGGTCTAGCGAGGAAACTAAGACAAAATACAGGAATAAATTAATTGATAGACGAAAAGAAAACGGCCCATCTCCCCTTAAGGACGTTTGGAACATTATTAACCCCTTATGTACCAGCGACGTCTCTTTAGCTATATTCTGGCTACTAGCAGACGATTTTAGTCAGCTTAAAATAGGCCTCCAGTAGTTAACAAGCTTTGAATAATCTCACTAACTCCTTTTTACAACCACAGATTATTGTTAAGCTGTACTAAATCGTCTAAATGTACCTAAAATAAAATAAAAAAGACGTCGCCGGTACAGAAGGGGTTAATCAGGTGTCAATTAGCTTGCATATCTCCCCCCCCCCCTTGCAATTTTAACCCCTTGAGGATTATGAAGCGTGTTGACAGTTTACTCTGGCTATTATTAGACAATTTTATTCAGATTAGGAAGGGTATATGAAAGTCAGAGGGTTAAGTGACCAAGTATTTATCATGTTGATGCCCCCAGATTCATTCTAAGTTGTATACAATCGCCTAATGCTAATCATAAACAAAAAACGTCAAAATGCGTCATAATCCTCAAGGGGATATTCAGACTATCTTTGGACAATTTTATTCACTTTAGGACTCGATGGGTAAAATCAATATCCTATAACTCTCCAACGCTCACAAGTTCCTCCTAAACTACATAACATAGTCAAATGGTAGCCAGATAAAAGGTATAGAAGGAGCATTGCATACGGTTGGCCAAATAAGTCGTGTCACCGCTGTCATTTAGTTTTGCTCGCTATTTGCTCGCTGTCTGTCAGATGTTGAATAGGGTGTGTAAATATAGGAACATGGTTGTATATCTCACTCGAAACGATGAATTAATGCTTAGATAGTGCTGATACCAATTATTGATCGAAATATACTTGGTGCCGCGACATCACTTATTTGACCAACTGTACAATGAAAGGGTTATAGGCCACATTGTAAATATAGAAGGGTGGGAAAAAAAGTATATACAATCATTGGGTATATTGATAGTGGTCTACCATTCTATCCTTGTATTAAATTGGGTTATTAACCCTCTGAGGATCGATGACGCACTTCTTTTTTTGTTTTCTGGCTATTATTAGACGATATTATTCAGATTAGGAAGGGTTTATGGAAGTCAGAGGGTGGATGGAGATAGTATTTACCCTTTTAACGCCCACAGATCCTTCCTAAGCTGCATAAAATAGTCTAATGATAGCCAAAATAAAACTGCTAACACGCATCAGGGCTTCAAGGGGGTAAACATCAATATTACCTCTAAGGGAAGGCATTTGTTGGCTGGCTATTCACTGACTGACTGGTTGATTTGCCATTGTGTACGGAAAGGAGGAGAGAGGGGAGGGGGGGGGGGCAAGATCAAAGGCCCTAATTACGTCAACCTGGACAACGGCACGGATCAAACGCCGACTGGTATTGGTAATTAAGGGAGGATGATTCACTTTTTGGCCAATTAGTGCATGTATTCATTATTTTTCTAGTTTCCTCCCTAGACCTCCATCAAATTTGAAAAAAACATCCATTAGATCATCCTTCTAGATTCATTTGTAAATTTTTGGGTAGAAAAGTGTCCCGGCCGAAGGCCGTTTCTTCCAACATTACAGGTTCAATATCGTTTGCCAGGGAAAAAATCGACACCTAAATAGCACGAAAGGTCTAAATATTGACGAAGAAATGGGGCGAAAGGTCTTAAAATCGACTAACTAATGGGGCAAACATCTTAACATCTGAAAACTAATGGGGCTTAACACGAGGGAGAAAAGGGACCATAAAAACTGCCTACGTCCCCTCAAGGGTTATTATTTGGCTATTATTATTAGTTTCCGGGGATAATGCGCGCTCGTGATAATAGAGTGACACTTTTTGAGGGAGAGAGAGTACAAAGGAGCACAAAGGAGAGAGAGAGAGAGAGAGAGAGGGGAAGAGAGAGAGAGAGAGACCCAATGTTTAACCCTTGTACGATTATGACGCATTTTGACAATTTATCCTGGCTATCATTAGACGATTTCATACAGCTTAGGAAGGCTCTAGGGGAATGAAAAATGGAAAAGGCTATCTCAATTAACCCTCTGACATCCATATACCTTTCCAAATCCGAATAAAATCGTCAAATAATAGCCGGAAAACAAACAAGAAGTGCGTCATCGTAACTTTTAACCACACTGCATCCAAAGACAGATATTTAGCCGTTTCTCCTAATGCAATGTCGCACGAGCGCCTTTTCCGTCAATTTTCCACGAGCAAGTTTCCTCTGGTAACATTTCAGGATTTTTGAGCATTGGAATCGGAAACTATATCAAAGGGTGGTTATGGAAAGTGGTTTAACCCTTTATGTACCGGCGACATCCTTTTCAATTGATTTAGCTACTATTAGACGATTATATTCAGTTTAGAAAGGACGTCTACTAATTAAAAAACAAGAGACTATCTTAATTAATCCTTTTCGCTACCATTTATCCTTCCTCAGCTGCATAAAATCGTCTAAATGTAGCTGAAATAAAATACAAAAAGACGTCATCGGTACAGAAGGGGTATTAATTCTCACGGACCGTATATTTCGAAGCTACCAGACAACAATTGCCCATAAAAATTGCCGGAAAACGGGCTCTCAACCAGGAATGCGCTCTCGGATGACCAGGTGAATTAAGGTGATTGAGCCGCGTCCCAAGGTGTGACAGGTGAGTCTAATTAGGCCTTCCACCTGAAACCTGTCCTCCACTCTAGCCCTACACTATAGTCTATTTGCTGTAAGTAGGCGAGAAACCATGTCCTCTAATATCTGTAACTAAAAAACGACTAGAGTAATCGAGGTAATATTTCTACCATGTGGGAAGAGTCACTCAGGGAATAGATTTGGAAATTTACAGCCAATTTGCTCCAGCCATTTTTGAGTTACAGAGGATAGAGATCATGATTCTTCGCCTACTTACAGCGAATAGACTATAGTATCAGGGTTACCAAATTAAGGGGACAGGGTTTATATTGTGGCCGGTTACATTTACATTGTAGTTTTTAGTTTCTTCCCTAGGCCTCCATCAAGCTTAAAAAATCACCCCCTATACCCCCCTTCAAGATAAACTTGTACATTTTTCGGTAGAAAAATGTCCGGGTTGAAGGCTGGTTCCTCCAATATTTACAGGCTCGCTATAGCTCGCCAGGAAAAAATCGACTGCTGAATGTCACGAAAGGTCCTAAAATTGATAACGAAATGTGGTGAAAGATCTTAGAATCGCCAAACTAATAGAGCGAACCTCTTATAATCACAATGCATATGGGACTAAACATGAGGAAGAAGGGGGACCAGAAAAACGTCCCATCTTCCCTTAAGTTCGCTAGATAGTAAACAAATGCCGAACATTGCTAGAATAAGGCCACAATCTCTAGAATATCGCTCGAAAATGGCTCAAATCTCCAGAATATCACTAGAATTTATACCAGTAGATGTAAATAATCACCAGAATATCGGTAAAAATCGTGTCGCTATCTATTTATTTATCTATATGCTCAGGCCCCACCTTTCCTTTTTTTTCGCTAGATGTTAATAATCATCTCTGGATTATCGCCAGAATTCATGCCGCTAGATGTAAGATTTTTTTTTTTTTTTTTTTTTTAAGAGACAATGAACGGAGGAAGGAAAAACACAGATAAAACAAAAAGGTCCATGTGCCTAAAGGCATCCTCCATTCTTAAAATGTTTGTAACAACTGGATTTAAACATTCGAGGGAAGTGAATTCCAAAGAGTAGTAGTTCTAGGGATAAATTAATTCTGATAAGCAGAAGTTCTGCATTGTGGAGGAGAAAGTGTAAATTCATGGGCGCTCTCAGCTGCCCTAGTTCTACGGGGAAAGATGTGGAGAGGCGGCACAATTGAAGCAAGTTCCTCGGAACAATTGCTGTGAAAATATCTGTAGAATAATGCAAGGGATGTTGCATTCTTCGTATGGATAATGTAGGAAGGTCCTGTGAGATTGCAGGGTTATTGATTAATCTAATAGCTTTATTTTGAATTCTGTCCAACTGCCTTAATGCAACCACTCCACTTCCACTCCACAGAGGTGAACATTAATCCATCTGAGAACGCACATGACTTTTATATATTACGGCCAACTGCTCGTCAGTGAAGAATTCTCGAACTCTGTACAGGAGTCCCAGTTTTTTAGAGGCATTCTTAGCAATGCTTCTAACATAATGTGTCCAGCTCAAGTTAGTAGTTAATGTTACACCGAGAATGTCAATACTAGGGGAAGTGGGAATATTTACATCATTAACAAATATATGGGAGTCAGTGAGATTCTGTCGGTTAGAAAATTGAATGTACTTGGTTTTCTGTGCATTAAAGGAAACTAGATTATTTTGTCCCCATTCTTCAATTCTAGAAAGGTCCTGGTTCAGAGAAATTGCAGTGCTTATTTTTGAATTGATAAGATCGGGTTGGGTGAAAGAATTGGTAAATGTGAAGGAACTGTGGAGTGTTGAGTCATCTGCATAGGAATGTATTGGATTATGAGTGGTAGATATGAGATAATTGATATGAATGAGGAACAGAGTTGGGGCCAAAACTGATCCCTGGGGAACACCAGCATTTATTGAGTGAAATTGAGAATAAAGGCCATCTACCATTACACATATTTTTCTGTTATGAAGATAAGAAGAAATTAGTGGAACTAATGATGCAAGGCCGTAGTGTGACATCTTCGACAATAAGGATTGATGCCAGACTCTATCAAATGCCTTTGATATATCCAGTGCTATTGTATGTGTTTCACCATGTTGGTCTGTAGCTTGGTTGATTTGATGCGTAAGAAGGCAAAGAATGTCTGCAGTTGATCGACATCGTCTAAAACCATATTGCCTATCACTGATTAATTTATTATTCTCAAGATGCTTAATTATGTGATTATTTAATATAATTTCAAAGACTTTACCAAGAGTGGAAGTTATAGCTATTGGTCTGTAGTTTGATGGATCTGAAGAGGCACCTTTTTTAGGAACTGGATGGATGTTTGCTTCTTTCCAGGGTACTGGGAAGCATGAGGTATGAGTACATAGACGGAAAAAATTTGCCAATACAGGAGCGAGCACCAAAGAGCAATTCTTAAGTACTATTGGAGGAATTTCATCTGGACCAGGAGCCTTATCTACCGAGAGATTCTGCAAAATAGTTTTGACATGTCTGGTGTGGATCTTAAGTGAGGGAATTTCAGGCGAATTCAAATTAAGTACAGGGACATCTTGATTTATTTCATCTAAGGTTGAGTTGGTGGAGAAAATATCCGCAAGAAGGTTAGCTTTACCTCGTGGGTCACTTACAAGATTGCCAGTCGGAGATTTTAATGGTGGAATGGATGAAGCAGTTGTGAAGTTAGATTTGAATGAGTTAAGAGTAGACCAAAATATTTTGTTATCATTTGGATTATTTAGAAGTTTATTTGCCTGCTTGTGGAGAAAGTTTGATTTAGTTAGGTTTAATACAGTTTTGGCATGATTTCTGATGTTTCTAAAGTAATTAAAGGGTTCATGTGTTTTTGATCTTGTGTATGCATTGTAGGCTATTGCTTTTTGTTCAGTTACTCTAGCACAATTATGGTCAAACCATTTAGGTGAATTAGATCTTTAATGTACTTTTGATGAGGAATAAAAGTTTCCATTCCAATTTTTACAAAATCTTGTATGTGGCTCAAGGTGGAGTGTGCATCATTATAAAAGAAAGAGGTCCAGGGAATATCAATAAAGAAACCTTGAAGACCCTCCCAGTCTGCCCTATCGTAATGCCATTTAGTCACCAAAACAGGTTCAGAGTGGGAAGGTGTGGTAGGTGATAGACAGGTGGCCTGTATCAGACAGTGATCAGAAGATCCAAGCGGGGACCGCACTGTAACATCATAATTTTCTGAATTGGTTGTTAAAAATAAGTCCAGTAGGTGGGAATTATGATTAGGATTATCTGGTACACGGGTGGGTTGGTTGACTAGTTGAGTGAGATTAAATGAGTCTGCAAATAGCTCACATTCAAGACCAGCATCATCAGTCCTGGCTGAATGAGTGAGCCATTCAACATTATGGACATTAAAATCACCCAACACAGTGATTTCAGAAGAAGCATTTAAGTTGAGGACACTGAGTTGTGAGGACAGAGAATCAAAAATACTTTGCTCTGGAGGAGTATTTGGGGAACGGTAGATGCAACATATGTATTTAAATTTACCAGCAGAAATTAATTTGTATATAGAATAATCAAAATAGGGACAATTGAAACTAGTAACCTCCTCCATGGCAATTTCAGATTTTGCGAAGCAACATACACCTCCTTTAGGTCTGAAATTTTGGAGCAGTTGATAACCTGGAAAATTAAATCTAGACGTGTCAGATGTGGATGTTACTTGAGTCTCTGTCAAAAAAAGGAGAGTAGGGGATTCTGCTTGAAGAAATTGGTGTACAGAATTGATGTTAGAGTGAAGTCCCCTTATATTGCTAAAGAAAAAGCTGCACCGACGAGCAGCTTTGGGACGTTGCAATGCTCTTGACACAGTCGCATGATGACGACCGGGAGGGCCCTGTGTCAATGACCCAACCCTGCCGGGGGTGGATATCCGAGGGACCACCAGGTTTGCTCTTAACAATTGTACTGCCATATTTATTGGGTAAGGTGTATGGTGTTACATGTATGATATGTAGTGGGAAGAGTAGTGTTTTATGGATAGAGGATAGCGATGTAGGGCAAAGTCGTGAAGTTGGATGTGTATGTTATATAAAAAGGGTTTTCCTGATACCCCTGATGTGTGAGGCAGAAAGATGTGAATCCAGCTACCAAGGCCTGGGAGAGAAAATGGAATTCAGGCTATTCCCTGAGTCTCCCGAAACCTTGGCGGTAGTACTTCCCTGGGCGGGGCTGCCTACCCCTACTACCTACAAATTTGCCTCTAGATCGAAGTTAATAGCTCTAGATCTAGGGGGAGAGTAGCTAAATTGGCAACACTACTATACCCTGGTTCAATCAAGCAGGCCAAAACTCTTGAACCGTAACCTCTATAACTCACAAACGACTAGAGTAATAGAGCAAACATGTCTACCATTTGGGAAGGGTCAGCCAGGGAATAGGTGTGGAAATCTACAGCCGTTTCCTCCAGCCCTTTTTGAGATACAGGGGGTTATGGGTCACGCTATTTGTGTTGGTGGTGTAATGGTTTAGATGCTTATGTTCTGGGTGTGGTGTCCCGAGTTCAAATCCCGGGAGGACCATAGGCATTTATTAGTTTATTCAAGTACATTGGGGTTTGTAATTGATGATTAATGTTAAGAACGGGGTGTTGCCTACCTATTTGGAACAGGGTATAGTACTATTGGGTAATCCAGAGACCAGTTTACCCCCCCCCCCCCCTTTGTCCTCACTAGAGATCCTTTAGTAAGAAAGATCGGCCATTGTTTGTTTCATTCGGACGCCATTTTGGTGCCTAAAGGGGTAGCACTCGCTTTATTCTGGACCCCCATCTCCCTCATGTTTAGCACATTAGTGTTGAGGTTTTAAGACGTTCGTTCCGTTAGTTCAGCGATTTTGAGACCTTTCGCCTCATTTTTTGTCAATATTTAAACCTTTCATGCCCTCTAGGTGTCGATTTTTTCCTGGCGAGCAATAGCGAGCCTCTAATTTTAGAACGAACCGGCCTTCGGCCGGGAAATTTTTCTACTGAAAAATGTACAAATTTATCATGAAAGGGGGTCTAGGGGGTGTTTTTCTAAGCTTGATGGAGGTATAGCGAGGAAACTAAAAATAAATAAATAAATTAATATATAGACCAAAACCAAGCACTACCCCCTTAACCCCTTCTGTACCAGTGACGTTTTATTAATGTTATTCTACCCAGGGTCCAGAGAATATAGGGTCAACTCACCGCTCAAAGAAAACGTGCTGTCTTTCGCACATGACGTCATTCTCCCCACAGTGGGGACAGAGGCTAAGGGTCAGTGGGAGGTCGGTCAGTTCATTCACTTTGAGAACTCAATCACGAACATACAGGTGAAACAAAGTGGATGTTTTATAATTCTAGTTGTGTGTGGTATGATAATGATTTGGAATTATGAATGCTAAGATACCTATCTTGAAATATATAGCATAAAAACAATGATGTTAGTTACTATACAGTTAACCCATAAAGTACCAGTGATGTCCTTTTCTTTATAGTGTAGCCACTATTAGACCATTGTATTCAGATTAGGAAGGACCTCTAGCAATAATATGGCTTCCAACTATCTCAACCAACCTTCTTAACTACCGTAGATCCTTCCGTAGCTGCATAATATCGTATTAATATATCCTAGCTAGAATACAATATAACACACGTAGCTGGTACTCAAAGGCTTAACTAACAACATCAGAAGTTGAGACAATTACAATGTGTGTGTGTGTGTGTGTGTGTATATACCTATTTGCCTATTTGTAGTTTACAGGAATTGAGCAGCGCTCGTGTTGTCCTGTCTTAGTTACTTTATAATCAATCCATTTTACTTAGACAAGTATCGTAATGGATATTCCCAGTTCCCAGTATTTTGGACTAACGTGTGTGTGTGTGTGTGTGTGTGTGTGTGTGTGTGTATTTACCTATTTGTAGTTTACAGGAATTGAGCAGTAGTTTACAGGAATTGAGCAGCGTGTGTGTGTGTGTGTGTGTGTATGTGTGTGTGTGTGTGTGTGTGTGTGTGTGTGTGTGTGTGTGTGTGTGTGTGTGTGTGTGTGTGTGTGTGTGTGTGTGTGTGTGTGTGTGAATTGAATTGAGTTTATTTTCCTGAGACTTTTACAAAAAGTATGGAGCACAGCCCCTTACATGCTACAGCCCCTTACATGCTACACATGTACAATATGGCTTTGCTAACTAAATTAGCGTACACGTAAATACACTGGTACATCTTAAGCAAACTATATTAAATGTCCTAAGACTTGATCTATCTATACATAGTAAACGTTCTTTTGAGAAGAGGTGACAGATTCCTCATACATTTTAAGTTAGTATTATTCATTAACAGTATATATTTATACTGTGTTGGGTTATGCTTGTAGTAATGAGAAATATATCTATTCCTTAACTGTACAATATCCTCATTTTGACATAATATAAACAACAAATGATATTCGTCCCGCACCACATTCTCATTACATTTAGTACATACCCTGTCTTCTCTATCAATATTTCTGTGTCTACCAGTATTAACTGGTAATTTATTATTACTTACTCTCAGTTTACTTATAGCTAGTCTCTCTCCCTTATCCAATTTCACAAGTTAATCCTCCATACTGAAGACAAATGTATAAGTTCTATAGCTACTACAAATGGCCCTACTTGACAAATTACTATTCCATTTTGTTATCCGTTGATCTTTAAGCTGTTGTTCTATTGCCAATCTGAACCAGGCTGGGGTTATTACATTGTGTGACAACCAGACTCCAGACATCCCACAGTCATTACAAATATTTTTAACACAATTCAACCAAGGTGAAGTATAAACACCAACCTGATTCCAAATGTAACAAACACTTGTACATTATATAACTTAACTTACCGTACTTGTTTTACCAGTAATTAATCTCACCCAGTAACCGATCATTGAACACTTAATATTTATGTCTATAGGATATTCACCAAGTTCACCATACAACATGTCATTACTAGTATACTTATGAACATGTAATGTATGCTTTAAAAACCTCAAATGAAGCTGTTCTAATTTTCTAATAACATAATGTCCCCATACCTCAGCAGCATACAGTACAACATAACTGGTCTAACCATTGCTTTAAACAATTCCAGCTGTATATCAACTGGTAAATTAAATGTTCTGCATTTACTAATCAATGAATACATAGCCCTTGTAGCTTGCTGTTTTAGTTATAATTCTAATGTGGGTGTGATAATTTGGCAGCTGGTAATATGACAGTAGAACAAATCATCAGCTTAACATGGGCAAGGTAGAATTTAAAAGCGCGCGCGCACACGCACACACAGTTTGTAAAATGCAGTGCGTGTGTGTGTGTGTGTGTATGACGTTAGGAAAACTATTCTGCTTAACATTGACAAGCTAGAATTAACCCCAACCCACACACACACATGCACACACAGTTTATAAAATGTAGTGCGTGTGTGTGACTGTGTGTATGACGTTAGGAAAAATATTCAGCTTAACATTGACAAGCTAGAAACTAACCCCAACCAACACACACACATGAGTTTGTAAAATGCATGTGTGTGTGTGTGTGTGTTAGTGAGTGTGCGTAAGTGTATGTGCGTGCGTGAGTGTGTGTGTGTGTGTGTGTGTGTGTGTGTGTGTGTGTGTGTGTGTGTCCCTTCTACTTGGCGGAAAATTCATAGGGCATTAAAAAGATTTATCAGCTTAACATTGACAAGCTAGAATTCAACACACACACTCATGGTTTGTAAAATGCAGTCCTTTTGTCATGATAAAGGTGAGCAAGATACGCATACACAAACACTCATTCCCACTATCCCATACACACATACACTCACAGATTTTCACTCAGATCAACACACACACACATCACCGCTTGTCCACACACACAAACACAAGTCTGTGTGCGTGTTTGTGTGTGTGTCCGTTCCTTCACTAATTACATTATAATATGCCCTTCCTTAGGAATAAGTAGCCCCTAATCAGGTATTAACCACTCCAACTCCAACTCTCTCTCTCTCTCTCTCTCTCTCTCTCTCTCTCTCTCATATGAAGTTAATGTAAGCACTTTCTTGGTGTAGCCTATAGCCTATATGTTATTCATTGGTATGCTCGCTATCATCCATAATGTATTACCTCATATTTATGCACATTTAATTGTAAAATATACTAAGCTTGATATATTTTAATGTTTTCTTTTGTCCTGTAACATTAAATAAGTATATACACGCATAGTTCAATATATAACAAAAACAAGATGTCTTATATGAGGGGTTCAGGCAGAGCGAGGGGCCTGTGACGTCACTCATTCAAAGGTACAGTACCTGCGCGTGGGTTGACCCTATATTCTCTGGACCCTGATTCTACCTATATTTAGACGAGTTTGTACAGTTTAAGAAGGATCTGTGGTAGTAAAAAGGGTTAGGTGAGATAGTTCGATGCCTTTTAATTGCTGGAGGTCCTTTGTAAGCTGACTAAAATCGTCTAATAGTAGCCAAAACAAAATAAAGAAGACGGCGCCGGTACAGAAGGGGTTAACTCTTTGAAGATCATGATGCATTTTGACCGTTTATTCTGGCTAGCATTAGACGGTTCCATATAGTTTAGGAAGGATCTGTGGGAATTAAATGGGTAAAGGCTATCTCAATTTACCCTCTGACATCGATATACCCTTTGTAATCTATACAAAACAAAATCTAATAATAACTAGAAAACAGAGCACACATTGGCTGTCCTTTCGATTTCCTCCCAGTACACACAACACATGATCTGAAACTGGTTGCAGAACACATAATGGCTCTCCCGTCGCTCCCCTCCCAGCATATTACCAGAACCCGGTTACAGAACAAACACTGGCTCTCCCGTCGCTTCCCTCCCAGCATATTACCAGAACACGGTTACAGAACAAACACTGGCTCTCCCTTTGATTCCCTCCCAGTATATTACCAGAACCCGGTTACAGAACACACACTGGCTCACCCATTGATTCCCTCCCAGCATATTACCAGAACCCGGTTACAGAACAAGCAATGGGTCTCCCGTCGCTTCCCTCCCAGCATATTACCAGAACCCAGTTACAGAACAAACACTGGCTCCTCCTTTGATTCCCTCCCAGCATATTCCCAGAACCCAGTTACAGAACAAACACTGGCTCCCCCTTTGATTCCCTCCCAGCATATTCCCAGAACCCGGTTACAGAACAAACACTGGTTCTCCCGTCGATTCCCTCCCAGCATATTACCAGAACCCAGTTACAGAACAAACACTGGCTCACCCTTTGATTCCCTCCCTGCACACCCAACAAATGGAGAGGTACAATTGTCGCCGGCAGAGATTTACGGCATCATCACGTCCTCGGCTTCGGGGGCTTCCGGTTCTCAGCCGCTTTTAACCCCTTCTGCACCAAGACGCCTTTTGACCTTTGATTCTGGCGAAAATAAAATGATTTAATGCAGTTTAAGAAAGACCTATGTTATTAAGGGATCGTATTGACCCATTTTTTGTTCTATGTGAGTGACGGAGACAAAAGGCAGAACTGCCTGTATCTAGTGCCTCCCCCAGAGTTGAAAGAGTGACAGGGCCAAAATCAAGGGACGTTCGAGCCAAAATGTCTGGACACACGGAGTTTGAAGCAATTTAAGTCATAGGAGGAGGGAAAGACTGATTCTGGGAGAGAGTTAAAAAGCATAGCTGTTGAATAGAAGAAAGACTGAGAATAACGTTTTACTCTTGGGTTGGAGAGTTGCACAGAGTAGGGGTGGGATTGTGTTGCAAGACGGGTACCACGTACCCTATGTACAGAAGGTGGTATACACTGGGAGAGCTCTGACGAGCACTGCTTATTGTAGTAGCGATAGAATAGTGAGAGAGATGCAACATTGCGGCAACGAGAGAGAGTTTGCAGAGAATTGGTGAGTGGGCGGGAATTAATGATACGAAAGGCCTTCCTTTCTACTTTGTCTAGGAGAGTGGTGTGAGAGGATCCTACCCCCACATGTGAACAATACTCAATACAAGGATGCACTGTGCCCCTGTACAGAGCAAGAAGCTGTGCAGGGGTAAAGAACCCCTTGAGGCGGTTGAGCAAACCCAGCTTCTGGGAGGCTGCCTTAGCAAGACTGGTAATATGGTCCTTCCAAGTGAGAGCAGAAGAAAAAGAAACACCAAGAATATTGAGAGAAGATGAAAGATTGATTTTTGTATTGTTGAAGAATAAGGGATAGTCCTCTGGGAGTTCCAGACGGGTAGATAGATGAAGAAATTGGGTTTTGGAAGCATTAAAGGCAACAAGGTTTTCTCTGCCCCAATTGAAAATAGAAGTTAAATCAGAAGATAAGTGTTTTATGGCTTCATTACTTTTGTTTTTGAGGAATTGCTGGCTGGGGCGTTCTGGAAAACTAATTGAGTAGTGTAAGGTAGCGTCGTCTGCGTATGAATGGATGGGACTGGAGGTACAGTTCAGAAGATCATTGTATGATGAAAAGTATATAGAGAATAAGAGATAGGACAGAGCCCTGACGATCACCGGAGTTGAAAGGTTGAGGAAGTGAGCGATGGCCGTCCACAACTGCAGCTATGGAACGGCCGGGAAGGAAATTAGAGTCAAAGGCACAGATGGAGGGATAGAAACCGAAGGAGGGCAGTTTGAAAATTAAACAATTGTGCCAGACTCTATCAAAGGACTTCGATATGTCTAGTGCAATAGAAAAGGTCTCACCGAAATCTGGAAAGGAGGATGACCAAGAGTTAGTAAGATATGAAAGAAGATCACCAGTAGATCGACCTGTAAGGAAGCCATACTGGCGATCTGAGAGTAGATTATTAGATGAGAAATGCTTAAAAAATTTGGAAGCAAGAATAGTTTAATTTGTTTAAGAGATACAAGAGATGAGAGCAATTGCACGATAGTTGGAGGGTTGAGAGCGGTCACCCTTCTTTGTGACAGGTTGAGTGTTGCAAGCTTCCAGCAATCGGAGAGGTAGATTATAAACCAAAGGAAACCTTTTAATGGTAAACAAAATATGATGTCAATTATGTAATGGTGGTGAAGGGTTCACACACCGCCCGGAAACTGCAGAAGGGGAGGCAGACACATTTCCGAGATCACTCATCCCTCCTTCAGCGTGGGTTGTAAGAGTTGTCCCCGTAAGTATCGTTCCTGTTGTTACATCCTGGGATATATAAACACTGGGCTCTTTCTATTGGACTAGGTATGCGGCAACAAGCAACAACGGAAAACGCTAGATCCAACCCTTATCTATAAACCCAGGCAACAAACCACCCTAAACCGTCAAGAGTCCTGCCTGGACAACGAGGTATCCTATGACTCGGTTACAGGGTGCACGCACTATAGACTGCTGATAGTCAAGCAGGCTATATAAAAGATCACACAATTAAGTTGACTTAAAGCTTCAAGGAAAAGATAGATAACGGAATTAAATTGCAGAAACAATTTAATAACAAACTAGAAGAAAGTACATTTAACGTTACGTTAATTAATACAACTAATCACCCCTGCGTGAAAGAAGGTGAAAGCAAACAGTCCTCAAAACATCGTACAGGTAGACAAGATGCGGGTTTCTAAACTGCATGTGGCTACTGTAGGATCTGATGCTTAGCAAAGAAAGTACGTTACGGATTTAGAGAACTCTTAACTCATAAGCAGGAATAAATACTAGTGATAGGACCTACAGTGTATAATGGCATAGGTATAATTAAATATAGGCAGCCACTCGCAACACAACCACATACAGGTGTGCTTCTCACCCTTAGTCAGGCAAGCCTGCTCGGACAGAGGCTCTAAGCCACACCCTGACTCACAATGCTCACAAAAACGGTAAACTGTGGCACAATAACAAGCATACAGAGATAATAAACCCCTAGCTGTTAATTTGCCAGGTGGCAGAGGTCTAGCCGGAAGGATATAGGCTTCGGATACCCGGGCTGAGCCACCTGCTCTAGCCTAGGGACGTTCCCAGGTCTGTGCGCCAAATTACTCTAATTGAAAGGGTGCTCTCTTGAGCGACTCAGATCGCAAGTATCTGACTCTCTCATGGCGACCCTAAAACAAAAGCAAGACGTGCTAGCGCAGTGCTGAGTGGACTAGGCAAGGGCCCTCACACAACACAACACTAGACACACAGGGACAGACAAGAAAATGCCCACAGACTCCCACAGGTATCCTAGTAAAGTCGTGCGGGTCCACAGGATTCGCACCAGCAGACTTTACTTAAAGGATCGCAAAAAGCCTCCCCTCCAGTCTAGCCCCTGCTAACCTGACACAAGAACACACTAGCAAGCATGAAACCACCAAATATGAGACAACAAAAAAGCTTCCTAGGTCTCATTAACAATTACGTCTCTGCATAAGACCCAAAATCCTATCTAGTTATCTGAGAGCTCGTCGTTAATACAATAATAGATATAAGGTCTATCAAGGGGATGGGATAATTAAATAGATTGGTGAAGTAGTGGAAGGAAGGTATACAAAGTAGGAGAGAAAGTTTCTAAGTGGGGTTGAGAGGGATAGATATCAAGGGGGTCCAAAGGGTACGACAGTGAGGTGAGCTCTGAGTCTTGAATCTGTCTGGACCCCACCCTAGGCATGCAAAATACATCCCATGCTTGGCAACACTCAACACAGTTGCCGGGTCAAAATCCTCTACCCCGTGCGTGAGTCGAAACTAAGCCCAACGTTGCAATCAAATGCACGTGGCAACATCAGGCTCGTCCCAAGCTGGACTCTCCGCGCGAAGCAACGTCCCCCAGCCGGTCTCTCTCTCCCGCTCGTCTCCTCCCACTCTCACTAGACTTACATCTTATATATTATAATGAAACAATCAACTATCAAGAATATAATATACTAAGATGCGTTGGTTAAGAATAAGGGCATCTACAAGCTGTGAAAAAACATAAGAATATCCCAGACATTAGTTACATTGTCGTAGGATATATACTAAGGAAAAGCCGGCCGGCCGGCTGCCACCAGCCGGTTTCTAAACGGCTGGGCAGCCGACGCGCGCGCATGCCCGCATGTGGCTACTACGCAGAAGCGTCACACCTCCCCCAAGATATAAGACCCTTGACTAAGTTCTTCATATCTAACAGAAAGCTTCTCATAGTACCACACACTGCTGCGACACAAGGCACTATATATAAAAAAAATAAAGACTGTTGCGCTCCACCGAGCAAGTTCAACTAACTTAGCGACAATAAGCGAAAACATTCAACTTAGATACTGCTACAACATCTTATACAAAATTCTACACGTTATAAAAATAAAGAGTTTTTATAAGGTGTTTGCTTTTTTAATTTGTTTTTTCGGCTGAACTACAGTGACAGCCTATTTTCCTCCACACTCAACCCTCAATCCTGTGGCAGTCTAACCAACATCATCCACCCTTGATAGACAATCCGCTATCACGTTATCAGAACCGGCAATATGGCGTATGTCCAGATTATACTCCTGAAGCATGAGTGACCACCTGGTCAGCCTCATATTCCGGTTATGAAACTGATTCAAGAATTTCAGAGGGTGATGATCGGTATAAACCACTATGACTGGTCCGAAAGCAGGAACATATACATCGAAGTGCCTGAGCGCCAGCACTATCGCCAGGAGTTCTTTTTCAATTACAGAGTAATTCCTTTGTGCACTATTGAATTTGTTACTGTAAAACTCACTGGATGTTCGATACCTTCATCATCTGTCTGTAACAAGACAGCCCCAGCCCCTACGCCACTGGCATCAGTCGCCAGCTGAAAAGGTCTGCTGAAGTCCGGGGCCCTGAGTATGGGGTGGGTACATAACAGGTTTTTCACCAAGGAAAACGCCTCTGCACACTCAGGAGACCACCGGAACTTCTTGTCCTTAGATAATAAGTCAGTTAAAGGTGCAAGTACAGTCGAATAGCCTTTGATGAAGCGACGATAATAGCCTATCATACCTAGAAACCGCATGATTTGATTCTTAGTCGTAGGCTGGGGAAACTGATCGATGGGTTTGATCTTTGTCTGTGGAGGGCACACCTGAACCATCCCCACCTCGAACCCCAGGTACAGAACTGTGGCTTTGACAAAATCACACTTACCCAGGTTTACCACCAAACCTGCTTCATTCAGTTTATTAAAAAGCTGTCTGATGTGAGCACAGTGACTGTTAAAATCCTCGTCGTATATTATGACATCATCTAGGTACACCGTACAGTTGGGAATGTCGGCTACAATGTCGTTCATTAATTTCTGAAACGTTGCAGGGGCATTTTTCAGCCCGTATGGCATAACATGGCAACGATATGTGGCACCGTCCACCACAAACCCACACACCTCTCGCGCTCGCTCAGACAAGGGCACTTGCCAATAACCCTTAACAAGGTCTATCTTAGTGAGGAACTTGGCTTTTCCTATCTTATCCACGCAAGGGAGAGGGTAGGCATTTGTGGGGGTTAAACCATTCAACCTGCGGAAATCTATACAAAACCGCACCTTGCCATCTGGTTTGGGCTGCAGTGTGACGGGGGAAGTCCACCTTACTGCACCCTCAGAAATCAGCCCACGTTTCAGCATATAATCCAGCTCTTCCCTAAGTGCTGGTAATTTAATAGGGGGAACACGGTATGGCACTGATTTAAAGGGCAGGTGGTCCCCAACATCAACATCGTGCACCGCTTGAGTAGTGAGGCCAGGATGCTCCGCGAAAACAGCTGGGTTTGAATCAAACAAGTGCTGCACAGCTACACGTTGTTGCTCAGGCAGGTGCAATATCAACTTGTGAGCCACTTGTCTAGAATTCCCCGCCCACTGATCCGCGGAAACATGACAATCCCAATTATCCTCCCCCGCAGCTTGACTGTCCCTTCCTCCTTCTCCACCACGATCGTTGCAGATCAACACCGGGACAGTGAGAGGCTCGGAGGGGCACCTCACATACTCTTTCATCAGATTTACATGGCAAAGTTGGTTCTTTTTCTTACGATCAGGAGTAGCTACTAAATAGTCGAGATCAGAAACCTTCCTTACAACCCGATACGGACCAGAATACTTGGCAGACAAGGGGTGTCCCACCAGAGGCAGTAGTATCAGTACCTCCTGATCTACTTCAAACTCCCTCAGCTTCACCTTCTGGTCGTATCTGTCCTTCATCTGAGCTTGTGAACTCTTAAGGTTCCGACCCACTACCTCCAGGCTCTTTAGCATTCTCTCACAGCTTTCAACAACATACTTTAGAAGCGAGCATGGCTTTGTGACTCCCTCCCAGATCTCCTTGACTATGTGGAGGGGCCCCCTGACCCTGTGTCCAAAA
The DNA here is from genome assembly GCA_032716605.1 of Paralithodes platypus. NCBI lineage: Eukaryota > Metazoa > Arthropoda > Malacostraca > Decapoda > Lithodidae > Paralithodes > Paralithodes platypus. The sequence goes on from CM064492.1 coordinate 51,987,810, forward strand.
ACCAACTCGTTCGGGCAAAATCCCAAGCTCTCCCCAGGTACTTCTCTCACAGCAAATAAAACGTATGAGAGACCTAGATCCCAGTCCTTCCCATTTTCCATGCAATAACACCGCAACATACTCTTGAGAGTCGAGTGCCACCTTTCCAAAACTCCCTGACTCTCGGGATGGTAGGCAGATGACACCACAGACACTATCCCATGTTGCTGCATGGTCTGCTTAAACAGAGTAGAAGTAAAATTGGATCCCGGATCAGACTGGATCTCCTGAGGGTAGCCATAACGAGAGAAATAGACAAGTAGGTGTTTGACAACAGTCTTAGCCATCCCGTTGCGCATGGGGTAAGCATCTGGATACCGTGTTGGTACATCGATTACAGTTAGTAAACATTTATTGCCGGCACTAGTGGGGGGCAATGGGCCAACCATATCGATAACTACTTTGCTGAAGGGCGGCCCAATGACAGGGATGGGTTGTAACGGGGCTCTCGGGATGACCTGATTGGGTTTCCCAACAACTTGACAAGTGTGACAATGTGACACCCATGACACGACACTCGCCTTTAACCCAGGCCACCATAAAAGCTTGCTCAGAGCTGCCTCCGTCATACGTGCCCCCAGGTGCCCTGCCAAAGGCACATCATGAGCTAATCTCAATAAGCTCTCACGGCACACCCTCGGTACTACTAACTGGTCCACTAATCCTGACCCGCCATCCCACTTTTTCTTGGGATCCTGATGTCTCCGATAAAAGATCCCCTCGGACAAGAAAAAATCACCAGGCTGCGCATCCCCATCGCTCTCTAGTTCGACAGCACCATTACCACACGCCCTGACTTCAGGATCTTCCAGCTGCAAGGAACATATATCAGCAGGTGCGAGATTATCCAAGTTCATCTTAAATAATTTATTTCCACCTCCAATGTCCCTCTGAGCCATCCTTTCCTCACGCTGCGCATAACGATGCTGTCGCAGAGTCTCTTCCTGCCCTGCACCTGTACTAGCGGTGACAGGCCCCGGGGCCTCTCCAGACTCTAACATAGGTGCCAATAATGAGTCACCAAGAAACACTGCCGGCTCAAAACTCTCCAATTGACCAACACTTCCCGTTTTCTTGTGACCTTTCCTCCGCGGTTTGATAGACTGAGGTGGTGGCTGCAAGGCTCCGGATGTCTGAGAACGCGTCACAACACACGCCATGGTTTGTACGCTACACTTCTCAACCCACTCCTGTTCCTCCCTACTAACGTCGGCCGCCTTCTCAGCAACGACCTAGGGTGAAACCTTAGAAGCAGGCACCGCAAAGTCGTTGCCGAGGAGGAGGTCGACGCCCCCAACAGGCAAGTTCTCTACAATTCCGACATCCAGCTCCTTCGCCACAGCCCCCACCTCCAGCTCCATCCGCACCAGCGGGTAGGACTTCGTAGCATTGATCCCCTGAACTACCACCACCCGAGCAGCGTTAATCGGTCTACCAGTAAAGTTCTTTAACAAGGTCTGAGAAGCCCCCGTATCACGCAATAGCTTAACTCCTCGCCTTTCGCCAGCCCACCTCACAAAACCATGCCCTCTATGACCCCCAAAGACGTCGCGGACAGGGTTCGAGCCTTCCGGACTCTTGAACACAGGCTGTGTCCCACCCTCTGACGAACTACCCTTGGCAAACTCAGAAGATATAGGCGACACCCCTATGCTGCGGGCCAATGACACAACCTTGTTTGGTAGCTTGTTCGGACAAGCATTTGCAAAGTGACCCTCCTTGTGACATGCAAAGCACTCTTTACTCTTTGGTTTCCCTTGGGAGTGGGAGGTACCATTAGACTTCTTATACGGGACGGTATTTGGTTTATGTTCAGTTTTATTGTCAGTGCTAGATGGTTTTGTGTATTTATGTGTATCAAAATTCTTGGGAGGGGGAGGGGTATGATCCTTTGCACCCGACTCACTCCTAGCTGCTGCTCTGCACCCTCGAATTAATGGCAGTCGGAGGTCAGCCATTTCTGCTGCCTCCTGGAGAGTTCTAGGATTGTTTTCCTTTATATTTAATGTTAAGTCCCCGCCTGTGCACTTAAAGAACTGCTCCAAGAGAACCAGCTCACTCAACTCCTCAAAAGTAGCTGCCCTCTCAGAACGCAGCCAATGTTGTAGTGCATCAAACAAGTCCCGGGCGTGTTCTAGGAAGGTACTATCCTTGCCCTTAGTAACACCCCGAAACTTCAAGCGGTAAGTTTCTGGTTGTAACTCATAGGCCCATAGCACAGCCTTCTTTAGCTCATCATAAACTACACAGGACTCTAAAGGTAGTGCATCACACGCTTTTAGCCCCTTTCCTAGGAGTCTTGATGAAACTAATGCTGCCCACTTTTCCTGAGGCCACTGGTGTTCCTGACACTTCTTCTCAAATCGCATAAAAAACTCAATCACACATAATTCATCGAACACAAGAACTAGTTTAAGCAGGTGCGACAATGATTGCTCCCGATGTCTGTTACCTCCCCCAATATTTCGCCCTGTTACCTCCACTCGAGATCTCTCCAGCTCACTGTCAGCCCGATACCTAGTAGACTCTGCCTGCAGTTCAGCCTCTCGTATAGCTGTTCTCTCTGCAGCCTCAGCCTGAGCTCTAGCAACCTCAGCCTGCACACTAACCTGTCTTTCGGCGGCCTCAACCTTGGCCATCTCAAGCCGAAACAACAAATCTGGAGTCAACCCTTGAGGAGGGGAAGGTACATTTAATGGAGAGGGTCCCTGTGATTGAATTCCACGCTGCCATTGACCATCAACTTGGGGGTATGTACTAAATTCAGGCACCCTGACGTTTGATACGGGGGCAGAGTGGAGGGGGGGCTGGGGACCGGGGCCCCCAGTCGCCTCTCCACCCAGGTCTCTCCCTTCTAAACCCAATATCAAAGTCCTCAGCTGATCTTTCCTCATGCCACTTAAACCCTGGTGACCCTGAAGACCTGCCACACACTTTAAGCCATACTTATTCAGCTTCAACACCCTGGCAGCGGTAAGGGGCACCTCTAAAAATCTTCTAGCACCCTTCTCGCTATCGACTAGCCACTCCACAGGTCTTTCTCCCTCCGAGCCCGTATCGTGGCCTGACCCATCACTGTGTTCTGATGTATTATACATGTTTGTGTACTGCAGTAATTATCACCGTTATAGAATGTGCCTTATATCCTATGCAAGTATGTATATACTAATATTATTTAAAGTCTTTAATGTGTTATATTGGTTGCTCCAAAAAAAAAATATGTCCACTGTATTCCTCTAATCATAAGGAATCTCAAAACAAATGACCACTATATTCCTCTGTTCAGTAAATCCTATGCAAGGTCGCCACTTGTTACGTCCTGGGATATATAAACACTGGGCTCTTTCTATTGGACTAGGTATGCGGCAACAAGCAACAACGGAAAACGCTAGATCCAACCCTTATCTATAAACCCAGGCAACAAACCACCCTAAACCGTCAAGAGTCCTGCCTGGACAACGAGGTATCCTATGACTCGGTTACAGGGTGCACGCACTATAGACTGCTGATAGTCAAGCAGGCTATATAAAAGATCACACAATTAAGTTGACTTAAAGCTTCAAGGAAAAGATAGATAACGGAATTAAATTGCAGAAACAATTTAATAACAAACTAGAAGAAAGTACATTTAACGTTACGTTAATTAATACAACTAATCACCCCTGCATGAAAGAAGGTGAAAGCAAACAGTCCTCAAAACATCGTACAGGTAGACAAGATGCGGGTTTCTAAACTGCATGTGGCTACTGTAGGATCTGATGCTTAGCAAAGAAAGTATGTTACGGATTTAGAGAACTCTTAACTCATAAGCAGGAATAAATACTAGTGATAGGACCTACAGTGTATAATGGCATAGGTATAATTAAATAAAGGCAGCCACTCGTAACACAACCACATACAGGTGTGCTTCTCACTCTTAGTCAGGCAAGCCTGCTCGGACAGAGTCTCTAAGCCACACCCTGACTCACAATGCTCACAAAAACGATAAACTGTGGCACAATAACAAGCATACAGAGATAATAAACCCCTAGCTGTTAATCTGCCAGGTGGCAGAGGTCTAGCCGGAAGGATATAGGCTTCGGATACCCGGGATGAGCCACCTGCTCTAGCCTAGGGACGTTCCCAGGTCTGTACGCCAAATTACTCTAATTGAAAGGGTGCTCTATTGAGAGACTCAGATCGCAAGTATCTGACTCTCTCCTGGCGACCCTAAAACAAAAGCAAGACGTGCTAGCACAGTGCTGAGTGGACTAGGCAAGGGCCCTCACACAACACAACACTAGACACACAGGGACACAGACAAGAAAATGCCCCCAGACTCGCACGGGTATCCTAGTAAAGTCGTGGGGGTCCACAGGACTCGCACCAGCAGACTTTACTATAGGATCGCAAAAAGCCTCCCCTCCGGTCTAGCCCCTGCTAACCTGACACAAGAACACACTAGCAAGCATGAAACCACCAAATATGAGACAACAAAAAAGCTTCCTAGGTCTCATTAACAATTATGTCTCTGCATAAGGCCCAAAATCCTATCTAGTTATCTGAGAGCTCGTCGTTAACACAATAATAGATATAAGGTCTATCAAGGGGATGGGATAATTAAATAGATTGGTGAAGTAGTGGAAGGAAGGTATACAAAGTAAGAGAGAAAGTTTCTAAGTGGGGTTGAGAGGGATAGATATCAAGGGGGTCCGAAGGGTACGACAGTGAGGTGAGCTCTGAGTCTTGAATCTGTCTGGACCCCACCCTAGGCATGCAAAATACATCCCATGCTTGGCAACACTCAACACAGTTGCCGGGTCAAAATCCTCTACCCCGTGCGTGAGTCGAAACTAAGCCCAACGTTGCAATCAAATGCACGTGGCAACATCAGGCTCGTCCCAAGCTGGACTCTCCGCGCGAAGCAACGTCCCCCAGCCGGTCTCTCTCTCCCGCTCGTCTCCTCCCACTCTCACTAGACTTACATCTTATATATTATAATGAAACAATCAACTATCGAGAATAAAATATACTAAGATGAGTTGGTTAAGAATAAGGGCAGCTACAAGCTGTAAAACAACATAAGAATATCCCAGACATTAGTTACATTGTCGTAGGATATATACTAAGGAAAAGCCGGCCGGCCGGCTGCCACCAGCCGGTTTCTAAACGGCTGGGCAGCCGACGCGCGCGCATGCCCGCACGTGGCTACTATGCAGAAGCGTCACACTGTGGAAGTAGGTCAGGACGACCGCACTCCTAAATGGCCACATCCCCAAATTTCTACTATCTTAACCCCTATCTGGTGCCCCAAGCTGGTGGTTATCTTATATTTGCTTAATTATAATATATCCTTTGAGCATCATGGCACAAATTCGCGTCACGGAGTGGAGTTTGTAACCAATCCTTGATTATAGTAATGGAAAGAGAGATGATTGAATTAGGAATATTATGTGCTATGCAATAGTAACTTCATATGGTCAAGCAACAGTTTGATAGCATTTTAGTCTTGTGCAACAGTCACACTCTTTTTAAGTCCTTCCTTGCCATCACGTAGCGGGTAGGAATGCATGGGGCCAATTTCAGTACCATCATTAGACACAAAGTAATGCACAATTGTACAATTTTGGAAACTTTGTCATACACCCACCCACACACACACACACACACACACACACACACACACACATATATATATATATATATATATATATATATATATATATATATATATTATATATATATATACTGTATATATATATATATATATATATATATATATATATAAACTGTATATACCTGTATATACATATATATATATATATATATATATATATATATATATATATATATATACGGTATATATATATATATATATATAATGTTTTATTTATTGTTTTATTTTTGATTTGGCCAATTTCGAGCTCGCCACATGGACTATAAATAAATATTTGCAAACCCCCTTCAAGTTAAAAAATCAAGTGAATAAAACACAAAGTACTTCAGACCTCCCTTCGTGCGAGATTTGTAAATAGTAATGCACAAAACTGGTCAACAGCTTTGGCATAATTATCTTAACATTATTGGCTTTATTATTCATACTATACTTAAGATGATTTTATTTCCTAACATACCTGAGCACAACTTCAGTATAAAAGCCCTGCCACGGTTTTTCAAGGGAATCTTTTTCTGGTAAACTAACGACTAAAGGCCGCGTCATACAGAGGTCGACCGCGACCCGACAGAAACCCGAAGGCAATGACTTGCAAAAAAAATTCAAATTTTTGCGGTTCGAGTGTATTCGGCCCAAAAATCGGGCGACATCGAGTATGATTCTGGTATGTTCGAGTCGTTCTAGTCATGCTCTGGTCATCACCCGAAAGTTCGGATGAGTCGGCCAAAAGTTAGTGCATGCGTTAACTTTTGGGAAATCCTCGAGTGAGTTCGGGTAAAAAAAACGTTCCAAAATCCTTGAGTCACCTTCGATTTACATTCGATTCGTATTCGGCTTACATTCTACCATATTCTGATCGCATTCGACCTATGCGAGTCACTTTCGGGTCAAAAAATTTAACTCGATTCATACCAGAATTAATCGAACCTAAGTGGACTTAGACCCGATGATTTAGACCGTAACCCGAATTAGACTCGATGCTCACTGGAAAATTCCTACATAAACTTGTTCGAACTTCTACTGTTCTCGATGGTGACCCGAATTTTAGGATGGTGACTGAATGGATACCCGAATACTACTAGAAAATGACTCGATGCATGTCCGACATTCCTAATTAGATTCGATGAATATTCGATCGTGATCTGAATGACTAGAATGTAAGTCGAAGGGTTGTCGAAGCCAAGTCGAATCAAACTCGAACTCGAGTCGATGGGCGGAGCCATGTGAAGCAGGCCTGTGTGCGGTTGGAGCGGCCCGAATTAACTGCCACCCCCGCACGGGCCCTATAAATTAGCGGGTGGGAGTCATTCGCTCCATTCCACACCAGTACTCACCGCCCACCACGTCTCTCTCGCCCACCACGTCTCTCTCTCCAACTCTTGTCGCCAACATGCCCGGAAACTATGGTAAAGGAGGCAAGGCAGTGAAGAGGCCCCGCAAATTTACCATGGAGTCTGTGGACCTGTTTGCCACCCAGAAATCCCAAGAGGAAAGCGAGGAGGAAGTAGAGGAGAGGCAGCACATCGACTCCAACCCTGTTTTCGACGATGAGAACCCAACCGAGGAAGCAGAGTCACAGTCTATTATTATAGCAAAGAAAGCCCATGTCCCTCACAAAAAGACCCACCCTATCGTGTCAACCGAAGGTGACAGTCCTTCGGAACAGGAAAGCGAGGATGATGACGCCACCCAAGATGACCTCACGCCACTCACCGAGCCACCTACCCCGACACCAACGACATACTCCGAGATGCCTACCCAGACCACGCCGCCCATCAACCCAGTACAACCTGTGCCGAAAAGGAGGAGGAGGACCTACGCCAGGCTCCCTGATCAGAAGGAGGTGGAAGTGGCCGAGTGGTATTCTGAGCAGGAGTTCCTGTACAACAGGAAAATGAGGGCCCATAAGGATAAGAACATGCGGGAGAAGACACTCGCCACGAAGGCAAAGGAGCTCAACATTGAAGGTTGGTTGTGTGTGTTCTTATGATATAATAACCATTATGTTGAGTGATATTACTTACAAATACCAAACACATCTATGTTTCTGGAATAATTTACCTGTGCCGTGCAAAGTGGATACATATTTATCATAAAGTTTGGCGTTAACATTGCTGACGAATCTTGTTTTCGGAATTGAAATAACTAGGTAATATTTGGAGTTAATAATAGATAATGTTTCGTGTGCAGTCTTGCATTGTACTTCCCTCATATCAATGTGTGCAGTGTGGTTACCTGCCCAGGTGAACTATACTTATTCATGTTGACTGATAATAAATTCGGTTGTGATAATCTTTGTCCCCATACTATTTATATTTTGTACGTAATCACTCCTAATATATATTATTTAAATTTTTCAGTGGAAACACTCAACAAGTGGATGGAAGGGATGAGGACCAGGTACGGGAAGCTTGACAAGATTCCCGTGTCTGGTTCAGGTGCGGTCCAGCTGACGGAGAGAGACGCCTGGATCAAGACCCACTTCGCGTTCCTCAAACCCCATCTTGTGAAGTTGCCCACCAGAAAGAGCAAGGTACGTTTATCAAGTCTATTGAGAATTTATTTTTAATCAAAAATAAATGTTAAAGGTATAAATAAATATCTTGGTGCTGTTCAACATAATATTTAATAAACATAAGTGACATAAATGTTTCACCATTATTGTTGGATGTTGTAAATAGAATAAAATCGAATATTAATATTGTCTAACATGTATAATACTTTTTTAATTATTTCTATGTATAAATAATAAGCTGCACCCAGATTATTGTGAATATTTATTGCTATGTAAAAATTACCAAATTAAATAACCATTGATATTATATTATATATATATATATATATATGTATGAGTGTTGCTAGAACATTATTTACTCTATAAATTGATGTTCAACACTGTCATAAACTAATAACCTGATACATTCCACAGCTCTACAAGACAACGACTGTGGAGGAGGAGATGGCTGACGACGTCGAGCCTGAAGGGGAGGACGGGCCAGAGTCAACTCCCACTCCAACCCAAACCACAGCTACCCAGGACACCGCGACCAGGAGCTCAGCCGTGGTGGCAACTCCCGGGTCATCTTGGTCCGGTGCCACCACCAGCCAGGCGCCAGCCGCCCAACCCGACCTGTATGACAAGGTAAATATCATTATTATGTATCCAATCTTAACATGCCATCATAATTGAATCTCTCCACTCGTAAACACATACACCCACATGCAACACAAAACACCCCACCGTCTGTGCCTTCACTCAGCCACTCACTGACTGTCACCCATTATAGTATTGAACACATTTAATTGTACATTCGCAATTATGTAAATGTTTTAGTATATATAAAAAGAATATGTTTCATACAATAAATCTATTATACATTTCGATGTATCATATATCGGTAATTTGTAACTTATTTGTTATCAATGCAGTAACGTTTATTAGGCAATATTAATGGTGCAGAGGTTATTTTGTCACGCATTATTGTAATGAAGGTACACTGCATTAATGTTTATGAAGTATTGTCTGATTCATTCTAATACATTTATTTTTCTCACACAGCTTCGTGAAGGTGAGAAGGAGCTGGACAACCTCTACCATGTGTGGCAGAGGAGCCACCAGGTGGACACCCCCGCAGAGGCGAGTCTGAAGCCATACTTCAATACACTCCAGACCAACATGCGTGACCTTTCATCACCCTTGATTCAGGCCTTCCAGCTGGACGTGCTAAGATTTTCCAATGCCATGATTTCCCACAACCAGGGCCCAGGACCCCTCCCACACTTCGCATCCCTCTCCCACCTCCTGTCCCCAAACCCTTCCCAACATCATCCCCAACGTCAGTATTATGAAACTCTCAATGTCCCTACCACTAGCACGTCCTACCACCATATAGGGAAAACAATTCAACAGTCTCCAATCCAGCAGCCAGACACACCCTCTCAGTGGAAGGCCTATGGGCCTTCACGTCCTTGTGCCACGCCCGTACAACAATCACCCCTGGACCCTGCCTTCTTAGAGACCATGCTGGATCTACCTCATTGACAAACCAATATCTCTACCTCTGTACCTCATTAATTATAATAACATTTTATTTTCTATGTTTGACTTGTGTTGTGCTTACTCCTAAAATTTATTTTCTATGTTTTACTTGTTCTAAGGTTAATTTGCTTGCTTAATAATAATTAAAGGGAATATAAAGTTAAAATATATGATCGAGTAGATCACATGGGAATAGGATATAAAAGAAAAATAAATTGAAAAAAAAAAAAAAGAGAAATGTGTCACATCCCAATATGATATATATTAAATTGACATTGAACATTTTTGACCATGTTAACATGTTATTACTTTAAACAAATCAACAGCCAAGATCAACACCAACAAATAAGAAAAAAACAGAGAAATTTAACACATCCCAATATGATATAAATAATATTGACATTGAAAAAATTTGACTATAATTAAAAGTTAACATGATATTACTTTAACCAAATCAACATCCTTGAGCAACATGTTCGTGAATATTAATCAGAAAACAATATAAAAGTTTAACATATAAAGTGACGTGGACATGCAGTCCAAAGTAAGGTAACAATTTATTTTGTTATTTCAATTAGAGGCTTTGACCAAATATAATAATAATAAATTAGGGGATTTATCTTAATGAAGTGAGACTTTGACCAAATATATTAATAATAAAGTAGGGGCTATATCTTGATGAACTTATGTTTCAAGGATATATATATATATATATATATATATATATATATATATATATATATATATATATATATATATATATATATATATATATATATATATATTATAACAACTTTAAAACAGGTCAGAATATTTAGTGCTGTGATTCACTTTCGGGTTTGTATACAATATATTTATCAAAGACTTTGACACTTTTATAATAAGGCATCGAAGGGAGTTTGATTTATGTCATTGCAATGACAGTATTGGGACACCTACGGCAGTCACACTGCAACATTGTGCAACACTTATAAAACGGGTGTGGGATATTATGGACCTGCATATAGTGGAAACGTACCTTTTTACTAGTCCTGCCAAGCAAGGCGCTGTTCAGGGCGGTTGTAGTACTGGGTCAGGTAGTCCCTCGTCACTTTGGCAGCGGCTGGTCCTCTCTGGCGCTGAAGTGGCTCCAAGCCATCCAAGGGGTCCCTCGCCCAGTCACTTTGGGGTATTTCAGGGCGACGAAGTCCGGCTTATGGTTGGGGCTCACGTCGGTCGATTAGCATATTGTGGAGTATGCATGAAGCCAGGACTACCTTCTCCACGGTACTGGGGTGTACGTTGATGGTAGTCAGTAGGCACCTGAAGCGGTTGGCTAGCATACCGAAGGCATTCTCTACCTGTCTCCTGGCCCTAGACAGTCTGTAGTTGTAGTTTCTCTTGTCATCATCGAGCCCTCGGTGTGGGTGTGGCTTCTGCAACCACTCCCTTATTGGGAATGCGTCATCACCAACCAGAAAGTAGGGCACTGGCTGGTCCTGCCCTGGGAATGGCTCGGGTGGTGGCAATCCTGCTGCTCCGTCCTCCAGGGCCTTCCGGATGTCAGTCACCTGGAATATACCACCATCAGATGCTGACCCGTTCGCTCCAACGTCAACGTACATAAATTTTCCCAGGTGATCGACTATTGCCAGGAGCACAATGGAGTGGTAGTGCTTGTAATTGTAGTACAAGGATCCGCAGTTGCTTGGAGGCTGTATGGCAATGTGCTTCCCATCAATTGCCCCAATGGTGTGTCCGAAGTCCCACCTATCCTTGAACCCCTTGGCGACCTCCTTCCAACCTTCAGGTGTTGATGGGCACACTATTTGCTCCTCCATGTATTCCTGTATGATTGCCTCGCACGTCTCCCGCACTGCCAGTGATATCGTGTTGGCACCTACACGGAAGTTCAGTGCCATGCTCTTATAGGCCTCGCCAGTGGCCAAAAAGCGTAGTGTCATGGCAACTCGCAGTCCGGGCTCCAGGGGCTTCTTCCAGTTGGTCTCGTCCTTCTTGATCCTGGGTGTGACACGTTCGACAATCATATTAAACAGCTCCTCGTCCATACGCAGAAAGTATTTATAGGTAACCACGTCAGTTTCCTGGAGTTTCTTCAGCAACTGGTGGTAGTGTCCGTGTGTCTCTCGCTGTGCCACTCATGGCTTGACGCTGCAGCTTCGGGGTTTCCTTGGTCGTCGTGGCCGTCGAGGTTGAGCACGTTGGGGTTCACGTTTTTTGTCCATGATGGCGCGGGCAGTAATCTGATATCTGAGGTTGGCATTAACTATCTCCTGCCTCAAGATTGCCAACTCCAATGCCTCGTCATCCATCTCTTCTGGTCGTGATGGGTCCGGGAGGTTGCTTTCCTGTGACATGTTGTTGTGTTGGGTGCACTGTACAAATAAAGCTTGTGTGAGCACACCCTCTCTTTATATAGTGGGGTGATGCATAACTTCAAAATCGTGTCATAATCTACTTATTCTAGTCACGTTCGACTTACATTCTGGTTTCATTCCGGTTGGGTTCCTGACTTCGGGTGTGATTCGGTTTTAACTCGGGTTGGTATCTGCTACTCGGGTCACCGTCGATTAGCTTTCGACTCATGGTCGATTCAATTCCGTTCTACTTCTGGTTAGTTTCAAGTAATATACGGGATTATATCGACTCGTATTCGAGACGCATTAGAGTCCCTCGGGTTGCATTCGAATTGCTGTCTAGTCATAGTCGTGGTACGAGTCTCATTCGGGGACTTCGGGTGAATTCGGGTGAAAAGTGCAAGTCATTGCCTTCGGGTTACTGTCGGGTCGCGGTCGACCTCTGTATGACGTGGCCTTAACACCTTAATCTATGCGGTTTTTTTTACGTGATCCATGCCTTAAGTTTAATGGGATTTTTTCACTTAAGATTTTCTTTTATGGACCTTTCTCCCTCCGACTTAGCCCTATTTGTTTTGGAATTTTAAGGCGTTCGCCACATTAGTTTGGCGATTTAATGACCTTTCGCCCCATTTATGTAAATTTATAGACCTTTTTTGGCATCTAGGTGTCAATTGTTGCCTGGCTAACGATAGTGAGCCTCCGGCTGGCCGGGACATTATTTTACCGAAAAATATACAAGTTTATCTGGAAGGGGGTCTTTGGAGTATGTCTTTAAGCTTGATGGAGGTCTTGAGAGGAAACTAAAGAAAATAATATATATATATCTCAATGAACAAAGTAATACAAATCTCCCCTTAAGATACCAGAGCACAACTTCACTGTAAAAGCCCTGCCAAGGTTTTTCATAGACTAATTTTCTTGTAAAACTAAGGATAAAGTTTGAGCCGAAGTTACGAAGGTGTTGTGAAGCTCAAGTTACACCAACATTATTAGCACGAGTTCCTCAGCCTACTTTTGTGGGGTGTATTGTGATGTTATTTATTGTAATTTTGTATTTACTAGTTTTGGTTTTGATTTGTTTTTGCTATTTTCGAGCAATACATTTTTAGTTTTCCCCCTAGGCTAAAGAACACACATTCCCAGACCCGTTTCATGTAAAAAACAAGAGAGATTAATAACCGAAAAAAATATATATACCGGTATATTTATTTATACAGTATATATATATATATATATATATATATATATATATATTTCCCATTGTACTATATTTGTAAATCTGTCAAATTTATAAACATAATTGTTCAACAACCTTGGCAAGACTTAACAGTTCTAACTGTATTCATATGTTTTACTTATGAGGGGATGGGTCGTTTTCTGGTCCCCTTTCTTCCTCATGTTTAGCCCCATTACTTTTCAGATTTTAAAACATTTGCCCCATTGGTTTGTCGATTTGAAATACTTTCGTCCCATTTCTATATCAATATCAAGATCTTTCGTACTATTTAAGTGTCGATTTTTTCCTGGCGAGCGATAGCGAGCCTGTAATTTTAAGAGAAACCGTTTGATTAGTAGAGTCTGCTGTAGTTTATCATCATGCCTCAAATTGGTAAGTAATGTTGCCATTTGCCACAATTTGATGAACTACAGGGACCAGTTCAAGTCAAACGGTCAACATTAGCCAAGTTCCAGGCTGGGAAATTAGGTATAGCCCGGTAGCCCGGCTATGTAGCCGGGCAAGTGATTGTTATTGTTAGTCTGCCCGGCAGTGGCCCGGGGGACAAGTGAATAGTTTGTAATACTTTCTTACATTCAATAAAATCAATATTAGTAATCATATAATATCAAATACCGGTACATAATCAATTAATGTACGAAAACATTGCTGCGGTCCCCGACTGACGTTACTCGGTGTGCGGTGACCCTTAATGACAGCTGATCGGTTGTTGAGTACTATACTGGCAATATTGATTTCTATCGGATACAATAACATTAAAAAGTTCAATAAACAATTAAATATAACAAAAACAGGAAAATGTAAACAAGTTAGGCTAAATATACCCGTGTAAATCCTATGATAACATGGCCTAATAATTGTTGTTATTGCTTTGCTGTCAATTTCGTAATGTTACGATATTGAATTGAATTGGGGATACTTGTTAGGCTTGTAGATGGTGTTGGTGGCAAAGTTGTTGGTCTGTGGTCAATGTGTTATACGATAATTAAAGTAAAACGATAGATGCTGGTTGGGGGGTAGCAGATTGGCATCGTGTGCACCTAAGCATGTCTCCACTTCGTCGATATTGGCGTGCATTTTAATTATTTGTTCTATTTATCCCCCATTTTAATGTAATTAATTTTTATCTTCAAAAATTCGGGCTATGGGGATTTTTGGATTATCCGTGTTCGAATGATCATAATTTTACTGTAACAGACAATTCAACAGACAAAAATATCTTCCTTAAGTCAGTGTTGTGGTTTCATATTCAGTATAGCTGTAAACACTCTGTCTCCCCCCGGTATACATCAATAATGAACTATGAATTTGTAAAGTGATTCAATTTGAATTTGTCCCTTGATTTTGGCCCTGTCACTCTTTCAACTGTGGGGGAGGCACTCGCTATAGGCAGTTATGCCTTTTGCCTCCCTCAATCACATAGACAAAAAAAAAAACACAAACAAAAAAATGGCATAGAATAAGGCTGACTGTTCATAGATTTTGTTTTCGCCGTATCCAATTTATATAATTAAATAAGGCTATAGACGTGAAGTCTTTTATTGGGCAGATTGTAGGCGCACCAGTCGAGCAGGGCAGTACCCAGAGGAGGCCACATAGCCATATGATAATGAGTTACTGGAACGTGGTGACAAAACAAAGCCATACCAAAGGAACTTTAAAAGGAATATTCACTAGATCTATCTATCTATCTATCTTTTGCCTGACGCCGTGATCCCCGAAGGGGTGGCCACGAACGAACCGCCATCATGCACCTCTGTCCCCAGTCAGTCGACGCCCCTCCCCCCAACCAGCACCGCCTTCGTTCATATACTTCCTCACTCCATCCTTCCACCTCTCCTTCGGTCTACCTCTAGCTAATTAAAATAAAATATAACATACTTTATATTGAAGTTAGGGGATAAAGTGGTAGTACCGTAATCCAAGGAAGAGATGAGGAGGGAGAGTGGAGAACAAACGTTTAAATTGAAGAGACCTGCGCATCCCGGAATGGGAGAGGTTTAATTAGGTTATTAAATGGAAATCTTTAATGTCCTCTTAATATATTCAATGTTTTTACCATCAACGTGCCATAACAAATACTATTGTTATTTCCAAAACATTAGTAATGCATGAGTTTCCCAAAACTCAATAAGTAATGTGGATATAAAAGAGGCAATTTATAGAAGCTGGTTTCATGTTTGTGAAGTTATGTGGTACTTAATGAGTGAAATTCTTTAAAATGTATAAGGGCAAGTAAGAAATATGTCAGGGCAAGTGAAAAAACTGTCAGGGCAAGTAAGTTTCAAAGGTCACTAGCCCGGGGCAAGTAGATCCGCAACACTAATATCTCAGCCTAAGCCAAACATTGCCTGAATATAATATATGTTGTTACCCATCTCCAAACGAGTCAATTGAGACTAGTTTGACATCTCTACCATGGTATACAGTTTGGGGCAAAAAACAGTGCTTGAGTTAAGAACTCTTATGGAAAGTAATTGAAAGGGGGCTGCCAAAGACAATGTAGAGTAAACCTATGATGGCCCAATATCAAATTTTGATTATATTGACTATTTGAATGTGTGTGCCATATATTTTACTGTTATCACAAAATGTACAATTTCTCTACCTAACTGCCTAACCTTTACAGTGTGCTGGCTAAATAATCCAGAAGGGTTGATAGCCTCTGAAATCCTATTTTAACTAACTAAAAGATAACATTTAGGAAAGTGAAAGAGCACCTCACACATAAGAAATACCGTTCAACACGGCGAAGCCTGTGAGGTCTTGTTCCAGTCTTGGGAGTGAGACATGTCAACCACTTGGAGCTTGGTTGCCCACTCATGGCTCGAAGCAGCCCCATCTCTGGAGCTGCTTCGCATTTTTTCACTGTCTCAACCTCAAGACTCGGACCCTCACTCTCAGAACGCCACCTATTGAGCAATTAACTCATTAGGCATTGTCCCCTTGTAGCATAATTTGAATATGGGAATATTATTACAGTCCCTATTTAATCAGGGAACAATGAGGGTATTTTTTGGGCGTTTCGGAGGGCTTTGTGGTAATGCACTGATACTAGATACAGCACACATTTCTGTCACAATAATATCTTCCCATTGATACATCGGGATTCGAACCCGGGTCAATCGGATTACCAGTCCAGTGGCAAGACCACTCCACCACACTTCCCCAGACCTTGCAGTTTGACTCTCTCAAACTACAAAATAAACTTCCAAAATGTAAATATCAGGCAAACAAATGAGTGAGAAGATTCGATTCAGTTTGGGATATCTTCGAAAAGTTAGACCCTAACTCATGTCGTTGAGTTAGTTAATTAAAATAGGACTTCAGAGGCTATCAACCCTGCTGGATTATTAAGCCAGCACACTGTAAGTCAAGAATAACGTCAGGGCTGGGGCCCTTTTTCGAGAACGGCAGTCCCTTCATGTCGTTGAGCGTAATAATGACATAATAAAATCAGAAATGTAGCTTCCTGCAAATCAACTGAACTGAACTAAACTAAGCAGCCGTACCCCAAACTGCCGACATCAGGGGAGGGGGAGGGGGGGGGGGAGGGGTCAGTGTGTGTGCTGTTGAGGGATGGGGGGGGGGGGGGGTCTAGAGATACAGCTGCTTCTTTTGCCCGGAGTTTCTATTTTTTACGCACAAAGTTTTGCGGGGAAGAAGTTGGAGTTATATAAAGCGGGTGTGTGGCTCTCTTTCTGTGTGGTGCGTGCAAAAAAGCAACTGGTAAAGACAAATGGTGTTTCTTATTCCTACATAGTAGAAAACAAAATGTATGAGCAGGGTACTTAACCCCTTCAGCACGATGACGACCTTTTACCTTTCATTCTGGCTACTATTAAACGGTATTTTGCAGTTTAAGAAGGACTTATATTATTCACAGGGTTTATTGAGATCGCATTTACCTGTTTCAGTCCTGGAGGTAGATTATAAGCTAAACAAAATCGTCTAATGGCAACCAGAATATGATGGCTATTACGTCATCGTGCTGAAGGGGTTAATGGGTCCATAATGATTTAGCAATTTTTGGCCACATTAGTTTGTATCCACGCCATGATTGTATGTTTGGATGAAAACATATTGTGATTGTGATTGAAATAAATAGGTCTACACCAGGGTTAACAGAGCCAGTTCCCTCCTTCCTTAGTGAGAAATTTGTTTATATGTTATGCGACGTTATAATTTAACATGCTTTATAATAGTTCCGTGTTCTACCTTTAGAAAATATGACAACTAGATAATATTCCACTGGTACACAAAGAACTTCAATGTTATAAGTTACACAACAATCGATAATCAATGGACACAGAATACACAATCGAGGTTCACAGGTTATACTCCTTAATAGCTAGGGTACAATAATAATTCAGATAAGTAATAAGATCGAGTCTCATATAGGGAAATGAGCTTTGCGTTCGAATATGTATATATATATCAAATGATAATAATTATAAGTGATCCTGGAATAATGGAATTACAGGAATACACAAAATTAAATTATAAATAGTACATATGAAAAGATACAATGTCACTATACTAATCATAAGTAAGTATACACAGAGATGTTAGTCTCAAAACAATGAATAGTATCCTGAGAGATAATGGCAACCGCGAGGTAGCTTTCCCATGAAGGTAGATATTAGTTACTGCGATGCATACCATACGCACAGTACGGAAGGTGTATGTAAATTAGGATACTATTGGATATACGAATAACTTTTACTTTAATACAACATAGATAGGAGATTAAACTCAATTAACTCAAAGAGTAATAATAATGATTATAGTTTCACAAAAAGGTTAAATAAATACAATAGCCTAGTCAGTATGCGTGACTGAAATTTTCGCCGAGTGAGAAGTTAACGTGATGTGAATAAAAAAGTTATAAATAACTCAGACAATGCTTATCATGAATGATAAGTCATGAGGTGCAATAATAACAATAGTCAAAATAAGAGACCGAATAGTAAAACAATCTGTGAACAACTTATCTATGAATTATGTACCCAATAGATGATATTACATACAAACAAGATCTGATTAAGTGGTCACTAGCTTTACGTGTACAGTATAATTATGTGCATGTATAATTTCCCGACCGAATATATGTATTATTCTTTATTAGAATATAGGAACCTATATTCCAAGAATTATATATATATATATATATTTATTCAACGAATAGAGGTGTTATGTTCTCTTGAAATCGAGTGGCGAATACTAGGAAAAAAGAGAGAATAGATAATCTCTCTAGTTACGTTAACGTGAACCTCAACATTTCTTGTTAACCCTTGTTGCAGTCATCGTTACACTTAACAAAACAAGAGTCCCTTAAAGGTTTGAGAAGAGAACTAGAAGCCTGGGTGAAGATCTGGTGAACACTTGGTAACAGTGTCGGTTGTCCTTTCCTTTTTGCACAAGAGGGACTCTGCGGTTTCACACGTTCGTTGTAGGTATTAGTCTCTCTCTCTCTCTGTCCTTCTTCGGGGTTACTAGCTACACTGTTCCTCACTTGTTCTGCACTGCTTTTATAACGTTTTAAGGGGAAAATTGGCAATACCCCTACGGAAGTCTAACTCCGAACTAAGATGACTAATTAAGCACGTTCGTCCTAGAAGGAAGAGGTACCAGAAAAGGCAGAGCTCAGTTTTGCCTACCTTACCCTTGGCACGGGTAGGTAGTAACCTTTTTATGGATAGGGTTAAGGTTTGTGTTTCTCAGTGGATGATAGACATAGAGTTTAGGGATTTTCGATTTATCCTGAGGTTAATTTTTGTACTAAAAATCTGAACAGTATATGGTTAGAACTGGGTGGACATTCTAAATTTATTCTTATTTAATTTGGGCTGCGATAAGGCTCGCTGTGGTGAGGAAAAATAAATAATTGTTTGAGGCAGATGTAGAGAATTTGTATTTTGTATGGTGAGGATTTGTGAGGGATGTATATATTGTAGGTGAATTTGGCTTGTTTGCTTGCCTTGTCAAAGTTGACTTGCTCTTATTGGTAAGTTTGGATGTGTGAGTGTTGAGGGGGCTGGTGGCGAATTTGCATAAACATATCTTTGTCATAGTTTAAGTCTGGCTCAGATTCGGGGAGGTGTTGGTGGAGGGTGAGAGGCGCGTTTTCTCTTGCATTAGTCATGGGGTATTGTTCAAGCTGCGTCTCGTCTCGGGGTGGGGAGGTTTGTTAGTGTGTGATTTACTCTTTATGGTAGCAATGCGGCACTGAATGGTTTGATTATCACCCATAGATGGGAGCAGGTGCCTGACTGGTTTTGGCTTTTGTTGGTCAGATCCTGTTATCTTAACGCGTGGAGCCCCGGCTAGTTTTGTAATGTTTGTTCACCAGAACCCGGCCGGTTTTCAAAAAATGGTTTTATTCCAGAAACAATAGCGAATGGGTTAGGAATGAAGGAAAAACTACGAAAAACCACGAAAAACCGCTCAAAAAGCTTAAAGAATGGTCCTACAGAGCCCCCGAAAACGTATTTTACAAGAGTAAAAAATTGAAGGCAATTACCCCAAAAAAACAGGTTATTGCGCGCTCACGCGCACGCACGTGGACTTTGAGAGTTTTCAACCATCGGCACGGTTGCGTGGGATACGTACACAGTTCCCATACAAATCTGAGCCCTCTTGAGTGGCTACACCTGAGGTTACGGTCGGCGCAATTAGGGTGACACGTCAGACGCGTCGCTGGGGCTGTGCGTTACATACATCGCCGACACGTCAGACGCGTCGCTGGGGCTGTACGGGTTAATATATATAAACAAATAAATTATACATATAATTGAAAGCTTTAAAATCATTAGAGATTAATCCAAGCCTTTACAATGGCTTAATCCATTCATTACCGGTGACATCTTTACATTTTATTCTAGCAACTATTAGACGATTTTATGCCACTCACGAACGACGTCTACCAATTAATAAGCTACATACTGTCTCAATGAATTATGTTAGCTACAATATATCTCTCCCAAGCTGCAAACAGAATATATACCGGGTATATATATGTATATATATATATACACAAGACATCAGTAGGGGGCCGAAAGCACCGCAGTTTCCATAACAAGAGGAAGAATAGAGATAGAGCTGCGCCATACGCCATGTTTATTACTCGAATTTTCGGCATCAACAAGGTGCCATCTTCAGGTTATACAGACTGATCCTAAAAATATACAAAATAAGTATTATACAATTGGAAAGAAAATGGATCTAATGTAATACATTTTATCACTTAATAAGCTGAAATATACCTAGTGAAAAAGCTCCCAAATACATACAAAACAACATTAATCATAACCCACTGGCCTCAAACTCCATCTTGTAAACAATGAACATCAAACAAAAAAGCTAAAATTCTTTGATAATTGATAATCACAAAATTACAAAAAACACCGATGTACAGTACCTCAAAAACCTAAGCACATCGAAAGAGATCCACACCCCATGATAGATAAGGGACAACTAAACTAACCCAACTCAACCAAAAACAACTGTTCATACAACCAATCCCCAAGTTTCGGACACTCCTCAGGAGTGTAGGGATGGGTTTTTTCTCTAGCATGATTACGAATGGCCGAAAAAGATTTTTTTTGCAAAAAATTACCTGATCGATGACTTTTACCAATGTGCTCGAACATTCGCACTTTAAAGGCACGTCCAGAATATCCTATATATCTGGTCTGACAACCAGGACAAGTAAATTTATATACGATGTTCGAGCACAATTGGTCAGGCACTCGATCTTTAAATGAGAAGAAATGTCTTATGGTAAACTCATTCGTGAATATAATTCTAAAATTAGCATCGTATATAAATTTACTTGTCCTGGTTGTCAGACCAGGTATATAGGATGTTCTGGACGTGCCTTTAAAGAGCGAATGTTTGAGCACATTGGTAAAAGTCATCGAGCAGGTCATTATTTGCAAAAAAAAAAAAATCGGCCATTCGTAATCATGCTAGAGAACAAAACCATCCCTACACTCCTGAGGATTTTCAAATAGTTGCCAAGTTTCGGAGCCACTATGAAGCACTTATTGGTGAAAAATTACTAATAAAAAAAGATCAATCCTGAACTTAACGTTTCACACAATTTATAATGTTTTATTTTATATAATTCTCTGCAATTAGTGTCCGAAACTTGGGGATTGGTTGTATGAACAGTTGTGTTTGAGTTGGGTTAGTTTAGTTGTCCCTTAGCTATCATGGGGTGTGGATCTCTTTCGATGTGCTTAGGTTTTTGAGGTACTGTACATGAGTGTTTTTTGTATTTTTGTGATTGTGTGCTTATCAATTATCAAAGAATTTTGGCTTTTTTGTTTGATGTTCATTGTTTACAAGATGGAGTTTGAGGCCAGTGGGTTATGATTAATGTTGTTTTGTATGTATTTGGGAGCTTTTTCGCTAGGTATATTTCAGCTTATTAAGTGATAAAATGTATTACATTAGATCCATTGTCTTTCTAATAGTATAATACTTATTTTGTATATTTTTAGGATCAGTCTGTATAACCTGAAGATGGCACCTTGTTGATGCCGAAAATTCGAGTAATAAACATGGCGTATGGCGCAGCTCTATCTCTATTCTTCCTCTTGTTATATATATATATATGTATATATATATATATATATATCTCTCTCTCTCTCTCTCTCTCTATATATATATATATATATATATATATATATATATATATATATATATATATATATATATATATATATATTTATTTGATAACAAATATAACTGCTAGTGGTAGGATTCGAACCATACAGGCAGGAGGTCCAGTCACCTATACCAACACTGAGGTTAAAATAAGGAATTTGGTAGTTCTACCTCTTTTCCTCCCCAACCTCAATTCCTGTAGGGGTCAAACAGGAAATTTTTCTACCAAAATTTTTACAAATTTATCTTGAAAGGAGGTCTTGGGGGTATTTGTTAAAGCTTGATGGAGACCTAGCGATGAAATTAAAAAATAAATGATTGAGTAAATAGATAGACCAACAAATATAATAACTTCTCCTTAACGGAAGGTTTAGCGGGAGCGACTACGGGATCTCATTTAATTTGGGCCATGAAACAAATTGGTGATAATTTTCCTTGGCCACCTGTGACCCGTTTAATGTGAGCGATTATAGATGGGTCATTTTATGAAGTGGAACCCCTCATTTAGGAGAAATCGAATGTAGAGGGAATGGTTGGCTATTATCCCCCCCCCCCCCTCTCCTTTCTCCCTCATGTTTAGCCCCATTAGGTTTTATATTTTGTCAATATCAAAATAAAAAAATACCATAATACATACTTTTTGTATATTTATACTTGATATTGAGAGATAACTTGAAGTTAAAGGTGGTAGTAGGGTTGGGTGGTGGCTGATAACTACCGTGTTTGATGGAGGAGTAATTATGGTTTGGTGGTTCTCACAGGTAAGCCACGGTAGCCTTGTCCGTTTCTTAGTCATTAATGTGTGACTTTAACCTCATCACACAGGGACAAGTGGCCTATTTCTACACTTTTGGCAATGCACTATATTGACGAAAATTAGGGCACGGTGTGAAAAAAGCTGTGTCAAAATATCATACTGATCCAACTGTTTGATAATAAGTTATTCCCGAAACACGGTGTAACACGGCCTCTGAAAGCCATAGTAGATTATTTTTATCTCCATAAATAATGACACCACTTCATTCCTAAAATAAAACCATTATTCTTCAGCCAGCCAGACGTTTCTAAGATAATTCCTCTATAATTCCCAGTAGGAAAACGTGTACAATTCGTAGCTATGGAAAGGGGTTGTGTGAAAATAGCGGGTCAGGGCATGCAGCTGTGACCGGACATGAAACTAAACAATGCTGCATATTTACTTCATTAAAATTCAACGTTTGCGAAGCGGCAGAGGGGGTCCAGGAAACAGATGGTGTGTAGGTGTGTGTGTCTGTGTCTGCGTCTGTGTGTGTGTGTGTGTGTGTGTGTGAGAGAGAGAGAGAGAGAGAGAGAGAGAGAGAGAGAGAGAGAGAGAGAGAGAGAGAGAGGATGCCGAGGAGGAAAGGGGATGGGTCAGTTGTATATGTGTGTGTGTGTGTGTAAGAGGAAAAGCGGAGAGGGGAGGGGATGGGTTAGTTGTGTGTGTGTGTATAAGGGGGGATACATACGAATGGTGGGGGGCTGTTTTTGGTGATGTTAGTGTATGTGTGTGAGTGAGGTGTGTAAGGAGGCACGCGGAGCGGGGGTAAGGGTGCTTTTGGAGTGTGGGTGGGTGTGATTGGTGTTAGGGTGGGTGGGTAAGTGGGTGACTCTATAGTCTAGTCACTCTAGTGGGTGGGTGATTAGGTGTATATTTTTGTGACTAGACCCTGTTCCAAATATGTAGGCCTAAACTCTTAAACCATTAACCTCTATAATTGACAAACGAGTAGAATAATCGAGATAATATTTCTGCTGTATGGGAAATATCAGCCAGGGAATAAGTGTGTACATGTACAACTCATTTGCTCTAGCCCTTTTTGAGTTATAAGAGGTTAGGGTTCACGATTTCTGATCTACCTATTTTGAACAGGGAATAAACGTGTACACTCACGCAACTCACCCAAGCAACTCACTCAAGCAACTCACTCAAACAACTCACTCAAGCAACTCACTCAAGCAACTCACCCAAGCAAGTCACTCAAACAACTCACTCAAGTAACTCACCCAAGCAACTCACCCAAGCAACTCACTCAAGCAACTCACCCAAGCAACTCACCCAAGCAACTCACCCAAGCAACTCACCCTAGCAACTCACCCAAGTAACTCACCCTATCAACTCACTCAAGCAACTCACCTACGCAACTCACCCAAGCAACTCACCCAAGCAACTCACCCAATGCCCCAATTTTTTTTCTCTCTCTCTCTCTCTCTCTCTCTCTCTCTCTCTCTCTCTCTCTCTCTCTCTCTCTCTCTCTCTCTCTCTCTCTCTCTCTCTCTCTCTCTCTCTCTCTCTCTCTCTCGCTCGCTTAGCTGGTACAGTCGAGGTCAATAACCCTCTGAAGATTATGACGCATATTGACAGTTAATTCTGGCTATCATTAAACGATTTTATACACTTTAGGAAGCATCTGTGGGAATTATAAGGGTAAAGACTAGCTCACTTAACCCTCTGACATCTACAGTATTTACCCTTCCCAATCTGAATAGAACGTCTAATAATAGCCAGAAAACAGAATATAAATGCGCCATCATATCTTATAAGGGGTAAGTACACTCGGATACCATAGTCTCCAGCCTACTTGTGATAATGTGTAGCCCCCTTATGTTTTCTTTATGCAATTATAATTATCCAGATTGGTTATATAATAAAATTTGCTTTTCAATGAATAGCCTATATAGTTTTGTAGTTAATTCATAGACAATTATATTCATAAATTCATTTCCTGAAATATGCTTGAATAATTAGAAATAGGTGAAGTCCACAAATGTGTACGAATGGGCTAGAGACTATGGCATCCGAACAAACAATTACAGTGAATGGTGGTTCTGTTCAGCCATTCTGACACACTGGCGTATTATTTTGAAACATTCCCTTTAAGCTCATACATGAATTAGTGTTTTCCTTCATTCAATTTTCAGCGTCTCGAATTTATGATAAGGCAGAATACCAGCTATTTATGCGTGCCACTGGACATTGGAAAGTGAAGAATATTTTCACAGCATATAAGTAGTCTTTATCATAATGCAGCCTACATACATACATACATGCATACATACATGCATGCATACATACATACATACATACATACATACATACATACATACATACATATATATATATACTTGGGCACATAGCCTACCCATTTTTTTTGTTTTTTGTTTTTATATCATATTGTACTGAAACTAAATACAGGACAAAAAGAGTGTGGGCAAGCATGTGCGAGTGTGTAGAGTACGTGAACTCTTATTTCAATACGTGTGCTCCTACCTTTTCTAATACAATCTGACGCTGATGATATACTGTAAATTCCTTGAGGATTATGATGCAACAAATTCTGGCTATTATTAGGCGATTTTGTTTAGATTCGGAAGGGTATATGGCAGTCAAAGGGTTAATTGTAATAGTCTTTACCCTTTTAATTACCAGAGATTCTTCCTCGGCTGTATAAAATCGTCTAATGATGGCAATAATAAACTGTCAAAACGCGTCATAATCCTCAAGGGGTTAAGTTGCAAGCTTTGTTATTTTGTACTTTAACACCTTGAGGATTATGACGCGTTTTGACAATTCATTCAGGCCATCATTAGGCGATTCTATTCAGTTTGGGAATGCCTTCCGCAGTCAAAGGGGCAAACACTAGTTCAATCATCCATACGACTCCCAAAATTCCTTCCCAAGCTGAATAAAATCGTCATATGATAGCCAAAATTAACTGCCAAAGCGTGTCAGAATCCTCAAGGAGTTAAGTTGCAATCTCTAATATTTGTCACTTTGCAGCGTAATAACAATAGGACAATAATTATATGGTTCTGAATAATGCACAACAGTCGTGAGCAGTGAACATTAATTAAGGAGGTATGGTTTATGTATGTATGTATGTATGTATTCAGCACATAGCCCATATCTGGGGGTGGCCGAGTCGAGACATAGCCCGAACAGGGACAACACAACACAACATAAAGAAACAAAATATAAAATTCACACACATCTAGGTCACCCAGGAGAAGACCCAGAGACCAAGGGCCTCGAGCACTCCTTCGGTCCCAGACCTCATACTTTGTACTCCTTTGTACCTCCCGGAGAGATTCCGATCTCAGCAGGCAGACACGCAGCGGAACCATACCACAATGCCCGCCCACCTCACATCCAGCCATGACCCTTCATATACGCCGGCTCCCCAGAACAGGCGCCTGATGGACTATTATCTAGTGACTAGTTCAACTGGCGCCCGAACCCCTCTCTCAACGACCGCGTTATCACTCATCTATTCATTTATGTATTAGTTTATATATTTATTTATTGTTGTTTTAGTTTATATATTCATTAATGTATTAGTTTATATATTTATTTATTGTTGTTTTAGTTTATTTATATATTCATTTATGTATTAGTTTATATATTTATTTATTGTTGTTTTAGTTTATATATTCATTTATGTATTAGTTTATATATTTATTTATTGTTGTTTTAGTTTATATATTCATTTATGTATTAGTTTATATATTTATTTATTGTTGTTTTAGTTTCGTCCCTAGACTTAATCAAACTTAATTAATTATCCTTAAAATCCCCCTTCGAGATATATTTTTAAATTTTTCGGTAGTAAAATGTGCCGGCCAAAGGCCGGTTTCCTCCAAAGTTACAGGCTCGCAAGGAAAAATTCGACATCTGAATGGCACGAAAGGTCTTGATATTTATAAATAAATGGAACAAAATATCTTAAAACCGACAAACTAATGGGGCAAGCGTCTTAAAATGTCATAACTAATGGAAATAAACATGAAGGAGAAGGGGGTCCAGAAAAAATCTACTCCCTCTCACATCGCAGTAAAGCGAGTTACAAGTGACGCTACTTCTTTCTAAAGCAATTTCGGCTTAGCTTGCATACCTTTGCATTTTTATGTAGTTCACTTTTTGATCTCCCATGCGGAAATAACTCCCTTACTTTGTTCGTTATAATGAAATTCGTGCGACTCTACTTTGCTTCCGTGAGTCTCTTTCTGTTCCTGACAAAAATATACGCTTTTTCTTTTCATCTGACGGTAAATTGAATCCCTTTGCAGCTAATTGCTCGATACTTAATGGAAAAATATGAAACCACTATGTCTCTGCATCATATTAAGACCAAGTTTATATAATTAGCACCATATTTCACTTAAAAAATCTTCGACATAACTGAGAAATCTTGATGGGAACTTTGCAATTTACCGTCAGTTGAAAAGAAGCAGGGCATAGGTACAGTTCCCTGCACAGTGCACAAGTTATGTTCCTCTCTGAGATTTTATTTATGCAAATACAAAATAATAGTGTTGTTGAATTAGGAGAGTTCTTTGCTATGCTGTACTTAATTCACATTCTTATGCAACTGTTAAGTAAGGTACAGTCGGCCATATAAGCGATGTTTCGGCACCATGTATATTTTGATAAATAATTGGTATGAGCAATATCTAAACTTGATTTATTCATTTCGAGTGAGATATACAGACATGTTCCTACACTTACCCATCCTGTTCAACATCTGACAGATATTAATACAGCACAGAGCGAGGCAAACATAATGACAAGCTGAGCCATGACTTATTAGCGCTACCGTACTACACTCTAAATTCAAGCTTATTTATTTTGCTTCCATGTACAGTATATATATTCTCAGAGAAGAACGGAACTTGTGCGGGGAACGGTATGTCTTGTATATGTATTATATTTCTACGAATATAATTCCAAACATCACAAGGAAAGAATGACTAAGAGGGTGTACGAGAGCGAGGTGGAGGGACAGAGGGGGAGAGGTAGACCGAATATGAGGTGGAAGGATGGAGTGAGGTACTACATGAACGAAGGCGGTGCTGGTTGGGGGGAGGGGCGTCGACTGACTGGGGACAGAGGTGCATGGGGGCGGTTCGTTCGTGGCCACCCCTTCGGGGATCACGGCGTCAGGCAATAGATAGATAGATAGACAAGGAAAAACACAAAAAAGTATTCAGGTACAGTGGCGCTAATAATTCATGCCTCAGCTGTCATTATGTTTGGCTGGCTCTGTGCCGCATTAATGTCTGTCAGATGTTGAGTAGGGTGGGTAAGTGTAGGAAAATGTTGGTATATCTCACTGAAAAAGAAGAAATCATGTGTAAATATTGCCGATACCAATTATTAATCAACACATAATTGGTGCCGAGACATCACTTATTAGGCCAACTGTACATCTAAAGCCGGTATCGCGCGAGGGATTCTATCAACAATTTTGATGGTAAATATTTTCCCGGCAACATTTCTGGTATCTTTTGCAGTGGTGCCGGAAAATAGACTGATGATAGATCAACCCTCTGAGGACCATGACGCGTGTTGACAGTTTATTCTGGCTTTTATTATACAATTATATTGAGCTAAGGAAGAACATGTGGGAGCTCAAAAGTGTATTGAAATAGTATTTACCCCTTTGATTCCCAGATATCCTTCCTCAACTGTATAACATCGTCTAATCATGGCCAGAATAAACTGCCATAAAGCGTCATGATCCCGAAAGTGTTAATTTAGGTGACAAAATGTCTTGAAAAGTTTACCTTGTAGGCTGTGAGAGGAGTGTTGGGGATAAAGCTTGAAGGAGAGTGGTCGTGTGATAAAGGCTTAAGGAGAAAGGGTTGATTTTTCTGCGATTTCCTCTAAGGGTTCAAACGTGAGACCTGCTGTTATATAACAGAATATGTAATGACTGAACCAACTCGGCTATTGACGCGATCAGAGATATGGAAAATATTCATGATTACTGGCAATAAACGTGTACGGTGTTGCTGACAATGGTTAATCCCAAAACACGTAATGTATGTATGTATATACTCAGGCACATACCCCATTGCTGGGGGTGGCCAACTCGAGACAGAGAACGAATAAAAACAACATTTAAAGTTCCAATTCTTAGGGTCCGGGACCACTTTTGCGTTCCCTCGCCCCTTTCTCTGTCTCGTCTAGCAGGTGAAGTCTACAAGGGGAGGAGGATTCCTAGCCTCCCGCCCCCACACGTGTGGCTATGAATAAAAACACCATATGAGGAAGAGCACTGTATTGACAACGTTTCCCATATATTATAGTATCTCCAAATCACTGTTAAGGGGAGATGGGTTGGTTTCCTGGTCCCCTTTCTTCCTCATGCATAACCCCATCAGTTTTCAGATTTCAAGACATTAGGCCCATTAGTTTGGCGATTTTAAGACCTTTCGCCCAATTTTGTTGTCAATATTAAGACTTTTCGTGTCATTTAGGTGTTTATTTTTTCCTGGTGAGTGATAGCAAGCCTGTAATTTAAGAGGAACCGGCCTTCGGTCGGGACATTTTTCTATCGAAACATGTACACATACTGTATATCTTAAGGGAGGATATTGTGCGTTTTTTTTTTTTTTCAGTTTGATGGAGGCCTAAGGAAGAAACTACACCAAATAATATAAAGATATATAAATGAGCAAACACGGGCATCCCCCCTTAAACGTAGTCAATGAAGTGTTCCTCCTCAAATGGATACATTATTCATTCTGTCAACCTTATCAAGTTTATTTGTACACGTGTGGTTATACATTCCACTTGAGAGCATTATGAACATTGTACACACTCATACTTCAGACATTTATGGATTTTTTTATTTTTTTTTGCAATGGCAGTCCTAATTTTGCCAACTGTTTTGTGTTAGCTATACCCTGTTCCAAATAAGTAGGCCAAAACTCTTGAGCATTAACCTCTCTAATAACAAACAAATAGAGTAATCAAGGTAATATTTCTACCATTCGGGAAGGGTCAGCCAGGACATTTATAGCCCATTTGCTATAGCCCTTTTTGAGTTACAGAGGTTGGGTTTCACGATGTCTGACCTACCTACTTGGAACAGGGTATAGTATAACATAAAAATACACAAACATTCTGAAGTACTTATTTACAATAATGTTGGCCATACACCGAATGAAAGGTATTTGATCTAAATTATATAAAATCAAGCAATGTTATTTTCCAGACAGAAGACAAGAACAAATAATATCTGTGAACGCGAAAGGTGTACAAAGGAGTACAAAGCAAATAAAGCAACAGCAGGTCTAGCGACCCCTCTAGGCTGCTTGTCCTCCAAAACACTGAAGATCAAGTGTCCGAACTGTGGTTTAGAGTGGGTAAGGGAAAATTGTGAAGGTAACTACTGCCCTGGAACTAATGTCCGTGGCAGCCAATGTTAGGGGGGTAGGTATATTTATTAGTATATTTATGCATTCATTTAAATTTATTCTATTGTTTTCCCTAAACCTTCATCAAGCTTAGAAAACATCCCCAAAATACCCCCTTTGAGGTCAATCTGTCCATTTTTCGGTAGAAATATGTCCCGGTCAAAGGCTAATTCCTCCGAAATTACAGGCTCGCTATCGCTTGCCAGCAAAATTCGACACCTACATTTTTTTTTTTTTTTTTTTTTTTCTATATTCCAACTTACTTCCTCTCGGGCATAGGCTGAGAGCCTTAACATTCACCGCTTTACAATGAGCAGTGAAGCCCGTGAGGTCTTGTTCCAGTCTAGGGAGTGAGACATGAGAAGCACGTAGAGTACAACGAGCACCTGTCATCTTGCCTTCACATGAGGCACGGTGCTCACTCATGGCCCGAAACGACCCCATCTCTGAAGCCACCTCGTTCCCGTGCTTCACTGTCTCACCCCCTACACTCGGACTCTCACACTTACACACACACAACGCCACCTGTTGAGCAGATAACTCACCAGGCATTGCACCCCTATAGCATATTTTGAATATGGGAATATTCATACAGTGTTATTTAATCAGGGAACAATGAAGGTATTTTATTGACGTTTCGGTGGGCTTGTGGTAATGCACTGATACTAGGTACAGCACAAATTCCATCCCAATAATATCTTCCCATTGATACATCGGGATGGTCTAAATTTTGACAAAGAAATGGGATGAAATATCTTAAAATCGACAAAATAATGGGGCGACCGTCATAAAATCTGGTAACTGCTGGGGCTAAACATGAGGGAAAAGGGGGTCCAGAAAAAAACAAATCACCCTTTAATTTCGGTGCACTGAAGAGGTAATTTTGCAAGAGACTCACCCCCAATAATGAATAATAATGAAAAGAAAATGGGTGGGGCTTCAAGATTAAATGACGTTCATTAGTATATTCTTTCTGATGCTCTTTGACCGAAGCCTCTTAAGGGGGGATGGGCGTATGTATTTCCTTATTTATACAGTATATCTTCTTATCATTTGTGTAAGTTTCCTCCCTAGACCTCCATCAAGCTAAGAACCCCCCCCCCCCCCTCCCCCTACCCTCCTTCACGATATATTTGTACATTTTTCGATAGAAACATTTCCTGCCCGATGGCCGGTTTCTCTTAAATTACAGGCTTGCTATCCCTCGCCAGGAAACTATCGACACCTAAATGACACAACAAGTCTTAATTGACAAAGAAATGGGTCGAAAGGTCTTAAAATCACCAAACTAATGGGCCGATCGCCATAAAAATTTGAAACCTAATGGGGCTAAGCATGAGGAAGAAGGGGGACCATAAAAATGCCCCATCTCCCCTTAATTAATACAACTCCTATTGCCTGAGAGGAACACTGCCACATAGTCTCTCTGTTGGAATATTGGGCCATCTTAAGGGAGGCCACATGTTTTTTTGTGTTTCTCTCCTTTTCTCTCTTTCTCTGGCTTGTATTCATTCCGAACCATTCAGCCTACTGTTTTAACACGTTTAGCACCATCCAGGTGTTGATTTCTTCCTGGCGAGCGATAGCGAGCCAGAATTGTATAGAGAAATCCGGCTTCGCCTGAGACATTTTTCTATCGAAAAATTTACAAATTTACCCTGCTGACAAAATCATTAAGAAAAATATGCTGGCTGACTACCACTCGCCAGGAAAAAATCGACACCTGGACGAGGATAAACGTCTTAAAACAGTAGGCTGAATGGGGCCGAATGAATACAACCCAGAGAGAGAGGAAGAGAGAAAAAATAAAACGAGGTGGGCCCCCTTACCCCCTTGAGGATTATGACACGTGTTGACAGTATATTTTTGCTATTATTAGACGATTTTATACAGCTTAGGAAGGATCTGTGGGACCTAAAAGGGTAACAATTATCTCTATTAACCCTCTGACTTCCATGTGCCCTTCGTATGCTGCATATAATCGTCTAACAATAGCCAGAATATACTGCCAAAGTGGGTCATAATGCTCAAGGGGTTAAGTAAAAGATCGAGGAATTTGAGTGAGTCAAAAAGTTAATTGCCGACTTGTGAGTTTCGTTCTATAAGGAAGTTTGAGCTCTAGACAACGGTATTTACAAAATTTCCAGAAAAAAAAAGGGTCTTAGTACCGGTACATTAATTTTATAAATACATAAAACCCAATTCAACATACCACTTATCCACCAGCAACTTACATTATTATTGTATATATGTGTATTATCGATGTTCACGGCTCCAACTTCCTTATAGCCTGAAACTCGCAAGTGGTCAATTAGGATCGAACCTACCCCTTTGATTGCTAGAAGTTTGTCC
The DNA here is from genome assembly GCA_032716605.1 of Paralithodes platypus. NCBI lineage: Eukaryota > Metazoa > Arthropoda > Malacostraca > Decapoda > Lithodidae > Paralithodes > Paralithodes platypus. The sequence continues at coordinate 52,020,383 of CM064492.1, forward strand.
TAAGCTGCATAAAACGTATAATAATAGCCAGAAGAAAAGGCAAAATGCGATATGATTCTCAAAAGGTTAAGGGGATATAGGTCGTTTTTCTGGCCCCTCTTTTCCCTCATGTTTAGTCCCATTAGTTTTCAGATGTTATGATGTTTGACCAATTACTTTGACGATTTTAAGACCTTTCGTCCCATTTCTTTGACAATGTTAAGACTTCATTTACGTGTCGAGTTTTTCCGGGCGAGCGATAGCGAGCCTGACATTTAAGAGAAACCAGCCTTCGGCCTAGAAATTTTCTATCGAAAAATTTACAAATTTATCTTGAGGGGGGTCTAGGCGATGTTTTTCTAAGTTTGAGAAAGAAGGGGGATGTAACGGATGTTTTTTTTTCTTAAGTTTGATGGAGGTCTAAGGAGGAAACTAAAAACAAAAAATACAAAAATAATATATATATATATATATATATATATATATATATATATATATACATATATACAGGAAAATCCACAAGGAAAGGAGAAAAACACACCAAGCGCTTTCGTGTATTATTACATCTTCAGGGGAGGTCAGACAGAGAGTGAAGGCACATACATAAAAATACTCAGTATTATATCCTGTGCCTTTGGACTAGCAATGACAATTTAGATTAATTTTTGGTTTCACTTAATGCTTTAGTTCCGTCAATTAAGTTTACTGTTGAAGTTGAACGGAACAATAGTTTGCCTTTTTTAGATTGTGTAATACATAGACATAGTAATGGTTTTAAGTTTAGCATTTATAGGAAACCAACGAACGTACTTCCATATGTCCACTATTACTCCATGATCAAGTGAAACATTCATTTTTTTCGTCTATCTTTCTCCGTGCCTTTCGCATTTGCAGTCCAGAATTTTTAGATGATGAATTTCAGCTTATACCTGTATATGACACAGGTGCCAAGTTAAAATACCCTAAATATTTTATTGATGTATCTTTTAAACATGCAAGAAAGTCCTTTTATAGAATTAATCCTAAACCAGAAAAAAGTCTTCACAATATGTTAAATCTACCTTATAACGCTAATTTACTTCAGGTACCTCAACTGCTTAAACTTTTTGATGTAAATGTTGTCTTTAGCAATAATAATACTATTAAGAATTTGCTAATTAAGAACTCTCCTGCTAATTTCGGCGGTTGCATATATAAACTCCCTTGTAAAGACTGTAATAAGATTTATGTTGGACAAACTGCTAAAGCCCTTTCAATTCGAATCAAACAACATCTGACTAGTGTTCAAACAGGGCAAGTTTTGAACGCTGTTTTTGTACATGTAAGAGACCAAGAACACAATATTGACTGGAAAAACGCTAGCTCGATCATGTCATGTAAAACATTTAATGACAGAAATTTAATAGAATCTAGTATACAAATAATGTTAATATGAACATAAGCAGCGGTATGTACAGACTAGATAATTTTATAATAGATTTTATTTGTAAACACATACAAGTTTAGTGCTTTATTTTTAATCACAGTACCATTGTTATTATTTGTTTTGTTTATTTTATTTCATGACGAGTTTCGTAGAACAATCGAAACCTTTATAATCATATGAACCTTGATTGATTCATTTCACTATGTATCGTTGCATTGTTTTCTTTTGACTTCTGAGTAGACATTCTCACTGAGTGTTTTTATGTATGTGCCTTCACTCTCTGTCTGACCTCCCCTGAAGATGTAATAATACACGAAAGCGCTTGGGACTCCGTGTTTTTCTTCTTTCCTTGTGGATTTTCCTGCATCTGTTGGTTCACGTGTTGCTGTGACTTTATTGTATATATATATATATATATATATATATATATATATATATATATATATATATATATATATATTTATATATATAATGGCTGGCACATCCAAACCCGACAAAGTGCCATTTTCTTATACTTTCGAGATAATCGCGGTCAAAGTTTGGCGATGTTTATACGTGTGTAACTTTCCAACCCGGTGGATGTAAGTGTTCATATTTGGACTGAAGCTGTATGAAAGATCGATAATTCATCGTAAGCGCAGCAATTGAAATTTGAACAGAGGGTTTTGTGCAGGAATAGTATTTCCAAAATTATCTAGGTTTCATAAGGGGAGATTTTGACAAAAACTCACTTTGCCATCACTTTGAATGTGATTTCGTCTTTTTAATCATTATGGTCATCACTAAAAGTTATTTTGCATCATTCCTACCCACATTGCTCCCCAATTTCAAGCACCAGGTAAGTCAGGTAAGTACATAGTCATCAGGTAAGTACATGAAAACAGGTAAGTACCGGTACCATTATCAATTTTTACACAATGAATAACAACATAATAATCATAATAATAAACAAAAACATTAGAGAATGTAGATAGGGTAGATTGAAGGTAGATATGGTAGATAGCAGGTAGATTAGGTACAGGGGGGTTAGGTAGAGTAGTAGGCCAAACAGCAACTGAGAAAAATGGAGCCAGGATTGAAGAAGGTTGATAAGGTAGATAGAATAATCGAAGATGAGGTAGATAGCAGGTAGAACATTGCACCGTACTTACATTGCAGGTAAAGATGGCTCAGAATGTCGGCAGGTAGATCCAGAGGTAGGTAGTAATCCAGGGAGTGTGGTGGAGAGAATGATCCTTAATTGCAGGTAAAGATGACTCAGAATGTCGGCAGGTAGATCCAGAGGTAGGTAGTAATCCAGGGAGTGTGGTGGAGAGAATGATCCTTAATTACAGGTAAAGATGACTCAGAATGTCGGCAGGTAGATATCCAGGGAGTGTGGTGGAGAGAATGATCCTTAATTGCAGGTAAAGATGACTCAGAATGTCAGCAGGTAGATCCAGAGGTAGGTAGTAATCCAGGGAGTGTGGTGGAGAGAATGCTCCTTAATTGCAGGTAAAGATGACTCAGAATGTTGGCAGGTAGATGAAGAGGTAGGTAGTAATCCAGGGAGTGTGGTGGAGAGAATGATCCTTAATTGCAGGTAAAGATGACTCAGAATGTCGGCAGGTAGATCCAGAGGTAGGTAGGAATCCAGGGAATGTGGTGGAGAGAATGATCCTTAATTGCAGGTAAAGATCTTTTACACTATCGTCACTGTCCACCGGGGAATTAGAGATTCCCTGTACAGGATTCCGTTTGTCCCTGCCATAGCCTAGAAACTTCCCCCACTTATAGAAAAATATCCAGAAGGGCCTGGCCGGGCCTCCAGGCTCTCGTCACTGTCAGACATTGTTCACTATATATTCCTGGATACACTGATGTACAATAGATGCAGTAATGTGCTTTAAATCACTGTAAATAGTGCGATGACGACACCACGATCACCGGCAATGTAAGCGTATCCGCGTGTCAGACAAGACTGTCATGTTTTTGTTAGGGAACTCGCCCGCATGAATCCCTAGTAGCCAATGGGAGCACGCGGCGGGTAAGCCCTGAGTTCTCATTGGTTCCCGCACCTCCCCCACACACGTAGAGTGAGAGCGCGGGAGAAGGACTTTGTAGGGTTACGACAGGACCGTGTTTCTCGGCCTGCTCTGAATAATGCCGGTAAGGTCGAAAAAGATACCTGCACTCAAAACACTCTCACCCTTACAGTTTCTGCCCGAATGTGACCAAATCCAGACCACGTGATAGAGGAAGGATAGGAGTGTTCCTTCCTGCAAAAAAAAACATGTTTTTTTTTCAAAATTTGGGCTTTGTCAGGTTTGGATTCATATATATATATATATAATTATATATATATGAAATAATCGACCAAAAAATGAACCCTCCCCCCTTATTGTTGGTGTTTATCTTTGCCTTATATCCATCTAGTTTTCTATTACGTATGCGGGTGCTATTTTTATCAAGTTAACCTTATTATGATTATGACGCATTTTGACAGTTTGTTCCGGCTATCATTAGACCATTTTTGACAGTTTATAAAGGATCTGTGGGAATGAAACGGGAAAAGATTATCCAAATTATCTCTCTGATTTTCATATACCATTCCTAATCTGAATCTAATCGTCTAATAACAGCCAGAATCAGAAAAGATAGACGGAATCGGATCTCGAATGGGTTAAGTTAAAGTAGAGGGGAATACACAGTTTGGGAAGGTGAGAGGTCTATAAGTATGAGAGAGAAGTAAAGGAAGAAAGAAAACGAAGTAGAAGAGTAAAATGTGGTGGGCTCTCCTCCTTGTTATTGTTTAAGGGGCTACTGGCTGGTTTTTGGTATATTAATTTATTTATTAATTTGTTTTATACTTTCCTCACTAGACCTCCATCAAGCTTAGAAAAACACCCCCTAGAGCCTCATTCAAGAAACAAATTTACATTTTTCGGTAGAAAAATGTCCTGGCCGAAGGCCGATTCCTCTTAAAATTACAGGCTCGCTATCGCTCGCCAGGCAATAACCGAAACCTAAATGGCACGAAAGGTCTTAACATTGACAACGAAATAGGACAAAAGGTGTTAAAATCGTCAAACTAATGGTCCGAACGTCTTAAAATCTGAAGTATAATGGGGTAAAACACGAGGAAAAAGAAGTCCCCAAAAAACGACTACCTCCTCCTGAAGGGTAGATTATCAATTAAGCCTTACAGTCCCAGTGTCGATCTTGTAACTTAATTCTGGACGATTTTATTCAGTTTACAAAGGGCCTTCAGTCAGGTTTCGAACGATCTCATTTAACCCTTTTTACGACGACCGATCCTTCTTAAACTGCACAAAATCATCTCAATATAGCAAGAATATACCTAAAAACACGTCGCCGGTACAGAAGGTGTTATTTTTGTTTTGGTATGTACCAAATCAAATCAAATTCTTCGTGGGTCCTCTCAGAGCGACCCCCGAGTAGGATCCAGTGTCTTGTTTGTTGTTCCGGCTGACAGTGGTGGTGGCTGGAGCTCTGTGTAGTCTAGTTCCAGCCACTCAACGCTATTCCCTCAACGTTTTACTCAATTCACTCTATTTTCTTAAACCCTTTCACGCACAGGACGCCATTTGAGCCAATGCTGGGATACTTTAAAGCCTTTGTGATCATCAGGGGTGTTTAGAAACCTTTATTTTATTTACTTCACCCTCCGCAGTTGTCTTTGAGCTAGCTGTAGGCAGAAAACTAATTTTGGAGAGGTAATTATAAGATTGAGAGAACTCTATTTCTGATTGATAATCGGCAAACCTGGCGTCCATACTTGCGTGCAAGGAATAATTTGCTATAACTGTTTGCCTGTCTGTCTTTTAGCATGAGTTTTTCTGTCTGTTAATTTGTCTTCCTGTCTTTGCCTCTCTCTCTCTCTCTCTCTCTCTCTCTCTCTCTCTCTCTCTCTCTCTCTCTCTCTCTCTCTCTCTCTCTCTCTCAATCTATCTACATTATGCTTCACCCTTCATCATCCACATCATCACTCCTCTAAGACTCCCCTTACCCCATCACTTCCTCCTCCCTTAAAGAAATAAAAATTGTTTACCCTCTGTCTGAGTTGGCTTTCAAATCACATTCTCCCGGAAGGCCCTCAGGCTCTCTCTCCCCCCCCCCCCCCCCCCCCCCCCCCCCCCCCCCCCCCCCCCCCCCCCCCCACCCCCCTCTCCCTCTCTCTCTCTCTCTCTCTCTCTCTCGCTCTCGCTCTCTCTCTCTCTCTCTCTCTCTCTCTCTCTCTCTCTCTTTTCCCATCTCTCTGATAATAAGGTAGCATCATGGTGTCGTCTTTAGTTTGTTGTTGTGGTGAGGCCGGAGTGATGGGTGTCAAGCGAAAGCAGATTCCTTCCTTTTTAGTCTCTATAACCGTATATGCGAAGATAAAACTGTAGACTAGAGTTCAAATTGTGTCTTTGAAAGTGATCAAATGGCCAAAACAATGCTCTTTCAAGCACGCAAGTGGGCAATTACACTTAACGCATACAGTACCAGGGACGTCCTTTTCATCATATTCTGGCAACTATTAGACGATTTCACTCAACTTAGGAAGGACCTCTAGCAATAATAAGGCTTCAAACTATCTCAACCTACCATTTTAACTACCGCAGATCCTTCCTAAGCTGCAGAATATCGTCTAAATATAGTTAAAATAAAATACAATACACGTCGCTGGTACTCAAAGGGTTAAGGTCCAATAAATCCTCGATGGAACCCTTGCAACCAAATCCAACAATGTGCCCGATATTCCGAAAACAGAACACTGTCAGGTAGAGAGAGGAAAGGTGTTTTACAATCCCTGCAGGTGGGTATGTTAGTTATGCCTAATTTGTGAGGGGTGGCAATTGTAGTGTGTGTGTGTCTGTGTCTGTGTGGGTGAGTGTGTGTCTTTGTGTGTGTTTGTGTCTGTGTGTGTGTGTAGTTACCTAATTGTATTTATTTACCTAATTAATACAGGAGTTGAGCTTTTAGGCTCGTATTATCCCGCTTCCTGAGTTACAATTGTCTAACTGTGTGTATGTGTGTGTGTGTGTGTGTGTGTGTGTGTGTGTGTGATAGAGAGAGAGAGAGAGAGAGAGAGAGAGAGAGAGAGAGAGAGAGAGAGAGAGAGAGAGAGAGAGATTACTATTCATTGTAGAGCCTCACTATACTGCCTGGACCGTGGTAGGTAGGCCAGCATGTGGACCCGGCTGCCTGTCTCCCTGCTTAGCTATGCATATGTGTACAGTTGACCACGTTAGTTCGTAACCATGCCATGATATTAAAGGGGGTCGCCTGCTTTTTTTGTATCTCCTTATCTCTCTTTCTCTAGCTTGTATCCATTCGGCCCCATTCAGCTAGCTGTTTTAAGACGTTTATCCCCATCCAGGTGTCAATTTCTTCCTGGTTCGCTATCGCTCGCCATTGTATGGAGAAATCCGGCTTCAGGAGAGATTTTGCTATCGAAAAATATAAACATTTAGCCAGCTGTGAAAAACATTTAGAACAATATGCTGGGTCGCTACCGCTCGCCAAGAACAAATCGACACCTGGATGAGGATAAACGTCTTAAAACAGTAGGGTAAATGGATACAACCCAGCGAGAGAGAGAGAGAGAGAGAGAGAGAGAGAGAGAGAGAGAGAGAGAGAGAGAGAGAGAGAGAGAGAGAGAGAGAAAACAAAGAATATGAGATGAATTACATATCGGCATCGATAGAAGAGTTATCAAAAGCCTCATGTCCAGCCTTATGTACAGCGAAATGATTGGTCAAAAGCATTATGTCCAGCCTTCTGTCCAGCGAAAATAGTGATCAAAAGCCTTATGTCCAGCAAAAAGAGTGATCAAGCCTTATGTCCAGCGAAAAGAGTGATGAAAACCCTTATGTCCAGCGAACTCCAAATGCATCTCCTCACGCTCGGAAGTACACAAAAGACACCTGCAAACGCCCGGAAGTACACACAAGACACCTGCAAACGCCCGGAAGTACACACAAGACACCTGCAAACGCCCGAAAGTATACAAAAGAACCCCACGAACGCCCGGAAGTATACAAAAGACCCCCACGAACGACCGGAAGTATACAAAAGACCCCCACGAACGACCGGAAGTATACAAAAGACCCCCACGAACGCCCAGAAGTATACAAAATACCCCCACGAACGCCTTGAAGTATGCCAAAAAAAAAAAACGAACACCCGGAAGTATACAAAAGTCCCTCACGAACGCCCGGAAGTATACAAAAGACCCCGCGAACGCCCGGAAGTATACAAAAGACCCCCGCGAACAAACAATGCACCAGCAGACAATGGGGGCACTATGACGAGATATACAAAGCCGCGTCTCCAAGTCACCAAAGTCATTAGCAAATTAGATTCGTAAAAGAAACAAAGGCTGAATCCTGATTAAAACTCGTTGCTCGGTTTACTAATGAGGAGGGAGGCAGAACAAAAGAAAGATTAAAAAAAAGCCAAATGAAGCGAAGATAAAAAGGAAGGAGTTTTCCGTCTATACTCCAAGAGCTCTCAATCACAGGGTGAATCTCATTATGGGAGCCTACCTCGTTTTTTTTTTTTTCTCTCCCTCTCTCTTTGGCTTTTATCCATTCGGCCCCATTTAGCCTACTGCTTTAAGACGTCTACCCCCATCCAGGTGTGAATATTTTCCTGGCGAGTGGTCGCGAGCCAGCATATATATTTGTTTTGTTTTGACAGCAAGCTAAATTTGTACATTTTTCGAGAGAAAAATCTCTCCGGCAAAGCTGGATTTCTCCATACAATGCTGGCTCGCTATCGCTCACCATGAAGAAATAGACACCTGGATGGGGATAAACGTCTTAAAACAGTTAGCTGAATGGGACCAAATGGATACAAGCCAGGGAAAGAGAGAAAAGGAGAAAAAGATTAAACAAAAACGGTGACCCCCCTTAAGCACACGGGATGTACTGTAGGTCAAAAGGAACCACATTGAGAGGAAAAGTTGATTAATGACAACCTGAGAAGCGGAATACACGGAACATACTGTCTGTCCAAAATTGAACGCATACACAAACTGTTTTTTTTTTCTTTTTTTCGGGTCCATATCAATTTGAACACATTTCAGAAACCTTTACAAATTCTACATTCATTACAGAAGACACATAAATCTATTCAATATTAATGAGTTTGAAAAGTCTGTAATAAGTGTTCGAATTCTTATGTTATACGATTACCGTATTACATTTAGGAACACCCGTTCTAAAAATTAATCCTCCATTACAAACCCCAATGCACTAAATTAATGAAAGCATATGGTCCTCCCGGGATTCGATTATTGCAGTCTTTGTGTTATAATGTTGTATGCAATGTAGTCGAACTATAAAACATAGCTCAAACACAATAAGCGAAAATCAAATGCAGTATATTTCAATACAGATGTTAATTATTAAATGGTGTTGCTTTCTGAAGCATGGCATTATTTTTTTGTTATTAAGAGCCCGAGCTTATTATACAATTGTCAGTAGAAGGTTAGCGTAAGCAAAACAGAATCGTGCGAGATTCCTTTAGGTTTATACCAACAAATTAACAACACTTATGCTTATTAAAATGAAATGCAATAGTTGGAGAATCTTTGGAGAGGCTTGGATAATGTCTGAAGCACATGGAATATTATATAGCATTATATTGCTTTGTATGGGTTCGAAATAATTCAAATGAGTGAATAGCTATTAATGCTGTCAACTGTGAGAAATGAACAATAGGACGGTAAAATATAGCCTGTTCACAATAATTAGAACAGAAATCTTACCTCTAATAATTTTAACCTCCTGTAACTCATATGTGGCTTCTTCAAACGGACTGTAATTTTCCACACCTATTGACAGGTCGACTCTTCCCAATTGGTAGAAATGACAGCTCAAATACTGAACTCCTTTTTGATTCATGAGAGGTTAGCGTCGGGATTTCTGGCCTACCTATAATGAACAGGCTATAACACACAAATGAAGCCAGACATGACTTAACGTAAGGTATGAGAGAGATTTACTTAGATACTTACATAGATTTACATATATATACTGACCACACCGACCTTACGATCCAAGCGAGGTGGTCAGGACTTAATTCTAGTTGAGATAGCTAACCGGAGAGTAAGGTACAGTGGCAGGAAAAAATAGCAAATAAGAAGGGTCTCTTCCCACCCTCCGGCAATTGTCGTAGATGAAGACAGTTGGAAGTGAATAACCTTGCAGATCTTGGAAGGAATTTATAAAAAGTTAGAAATGGAAAGGTAATTGCATGCAAACCTTCACCTGTAGTACTGTATATATACAGTGTATATATATATATATATATATATATATATATATATATATATATATATATATATATATATATATATATATAAGCATATATATAGATTTTGTATTCTCAGAGAGAGAGAGAGAGAGAGAGAGAGAGAGAGAGAGAGAGAGAGAGAGAGAGAGAGAGAGAGAGAGAGAGAGAGAGAGAGAGAGAGAGAGAGAGAGAAGGGAGAACAATAAGTTCGATAAAACATCTACACTATTGGGAGCGTTTAAGAGCACTGAATCTGTACTCACTGGAACGGAGAAGAGAACGTTACCTAATAATATACACGTGGAAAATCGCAGAGGGTTTAGTACCAAACCTACATACTCCGATAGTCATGAAATTCAGTGATAGGAGAGGCTGGGAATGCGAAATCCCCCGGATGAATAACAGGGGTGCTATGGGCTCTCTGCGAGAGGGCTGGTTATCACACAGAGGCCCACGTCTCTTCAACAAACTCCCACGGCGAGTAAGAGACATGAGGGACATCTCGTTAGACAACTTCAAGAGAGCCCTAGATGTCGAACTGCAAAAAGTGCCAGACGAGCCCATCCTCGCAAGGGAACGAGCTGTCGCTTCAAACAGTCTACTGCACCAAATCACCACCCATAACGAGGGGCGTCGCGCTCCTTGGTGCCGCTAGAGGAGCGGCGAACACATCCAAAGGTATCCAAAGGTAAAGGTAAGATACAGAGAGATCTACATATACTGTACACGTACACAACTCCCCCCCCCCCCTTCCTCTCCTCCTACTCGGAAGATTTGCTTTTAAAGTACCAGCAGCTGATCAAGTCGTTTAAGGAGAAGTCATCAAGGATCATCGTCTCAGGAATCGTCCCCCGGCTCGGTGTAGAGAGCCGATTTTACAACATAGCCACCAGCACAAATCGTTGTCTAGCAAACCTCTGCAGGAAGGAGAACGTAGGATTCGTCGACACCTGGGACAATTTCTACTACGATGACTATTTGTTTTCGGATGATGGAGTTCATCTGAACCAGGTGGGAGCAGCGCGTTTTGGGCGTCTTCTCAACGATGCGGTGAAGGATTTTCGGAGAAGAAATCGACTCAGCACAGGACAACCAGGAAGGAGGACCGAAGACAGCGAGGACGGCAATCTACAAAGGAATTAAATACTAATCCGTCAAGAACCGCGAATTTGGATAAAGCTCCACCAACACGACCCAAATTCAAAACCGTCAGGGATAACGACCGAGGACCGAGGACAGCCATGAATGTAAATGTAGATCCGACCAGAACCAAAAATTCGATGAAAGAACGATCTGCGAGTTCTAAAACCGCAACTTTAAAGGTTTTCTATGCAAACGCTCGTAGCATACGCAATAAATTTTCAGATTTAGAGGAACTAGTGTTTACAGAAAATTATGATGTGATTGGCATAACAGAATCTTGGCTCAATACACAAGATAGAGACTTTTTAGCAGAGTATTCACTTCCCGGTTATGTAATGTTTGAGAACAGCCGAATAAATAAAAATGGAGGTGGCGTTTTATTTTATATCAAAGAAAGTCTTAACCCGACCCTCGTGTCAAAACCTCAAATTGTGAACGTCGACACATCTTTTGTGCTAATAAAGAATAATAAAGGTACAAAAATAATACTTGCGTTAATATACAGACCTCCAGCTCAATCAGTGCAAACTGACCGAGAAATTTACGAACAAATTGCAGATGTAAGTAACTCACAAGATACCGTAATTTTTGGCGACTTTAATTTACCAGTGACCAAGTGGGGCGATACTCTTACTTCACACTCCGGACATGACTTGTATACGAACTTGCAAGAGAGTTCGCTTTATCAATTTGTTCGAATGCCGACCCGTGGTAATAACGTTCTTGACATTGTACTTGCAACAAAAGAAGAATTAATAGAGAATTTGAATGTTGGTGATGAATTCAGTAACAGCGACCATCGTACGATAACTTTCACTTTAAAGTTTACTAGTAACGAACCAAATAGTAGCATCGAAAAAGTCCCTAATTTCAAGAAAGCAAACTTCCATAAACTTAGAGCTATGTTTAAAGAAACTGACTGGAGCTTTTTAATTAACAATAACGACATAAATACATCTTGGAAGTTATTCGAAACCACTTACCTAAAAGCAGTGCAAGACTGCATACCATCGAAAATACGGCGTCCAGGCCATAATAATAAGCCCAAATGGTGGAATAAAGATATTTCAAACTGCCTGCTTGCTAAAAAATGTGCTAATGATAGATTAAAATCCTCACAAAATGACGAAGAACGGGTGAAATTTGTAGAGCTACGACGCAAAGCCAAAAAGTTAATTAAGCAAAGTAAAAAGACCTTAGAGTTACATATTGCGAATCAAAGTAAAACAAACCCGAAAGAATTCTATAGTTATATCAGAAAGAAAAAAGTAGTTACTTCAACTGTTGGACCGTTAGTCGATGAAAAAGGAGAGAATACACCAAAGACGAAGTACAAATGAGTAATGCCCTCAATACCTTCTTTGCATCAGTTTTTACAACAGAAGACCTCAGTGATATCCCTACACCATCGCCGATTCAGATTGATAATTCAGATGTTCTAAGCAATATTACCGTTACAGAGAGAGAAGTATTGAATTGTTTAGATAAACTCAAGGTAAATAAAACGCCAGGACCTGATACAATCTCGCCTAGAGTTCTAAAGGAAGCTAAGAATGAGCTCTCCAAACCACTGACATTACTATTCAATAAATCCTTGCAGTCTGGAACTATGCCTGATCAGTGGAAGCTAGCCAACGTAACACCGATATTCAAAAAAGGCAGCAAATCCCTACCCAGTAACTATCGTCCAATTAGCTTAACCTCAGTTGTATGTAAAATGCTAGAAACGGTCATACGAGACAGACTCGTAAATCACTTGGAGGAAAATAACATACTTAAAGATACTCAACACGGCTTTCGTAAAAAACGTTCCTGTTTAACAAACCTCTTAGACTTCTTCCACGATATCCTCAACCTCTACGATGAGAGTAAAGCTGTAGATATTATATACCTTGATTTTCAAAAGGCCTTTGACAAAGTTCCCCACAAACGTTTACTGCTAAAACTAAAAGCGCATGGAATACAAGACGGTGTGTTGAAATGGATAGAAAATTGGCTCAGCAACAGAAAGCAAAGGGTAGTCATAAACGGTAAGGCATCTAAATGGACCAATGTAAGTAGCGGGGTACCCCAGGGATCGGTACTAGGACCAATTCTCTTTCTAATTTACATCAACGACATAGATGAGGGTCTCACCTGCACAATCTCAAAATTTGCTGACGATACAAAAATTGCAAATAGCGTACTCTCAAAAGAACAAGTTGACGATATGCAACACAATCTAGATAAATTGTCATGTTGGGCCCAAATTTGGCAAATGAGTTTCAATGCGGATAAATGTAAAGTACTACATGTCGGATACCTAAATGAGAAAGCAAACTATTCGATGAATGGCACTCAGCTTAAGAATGTAAACAGAGAAACTGATCTGGGAGTAACAATATCGAGTAACCTAAAACCGAGTCAACAATGTTCAGAAGTTGTTAAGAAGGCAAACAAAATAATTGGCTTTATAGGCAGGTCATTTGAGCATAAATCCAAAGAAGTTATCCTAACCCTTTACAATTCCTTAGTCCGCCCTCTTCTGGAATACTGCGTTCAATCCTGGTGCCCTTATTACCAAAAAGATATAAACAAGCTAGAACGAGTTCAACGTAGAGTTACCAAAATGATACCTAGCCTAAAGAACAAACCATACGAAGAGCGTCTTAGAGAATTAAATCTATTTCCTTTAACCCAGCGCAGATTAAGAGGCGACTTAATTCAAGTGTTCAAAATCATCAAAGGCATCGACAATATGAACTGTAGTAAGTACTTCACTATCGACCAATCTAATTACACGCGGGGAAACGGTTGCAAAATTATTGGTAAATCTTTTAACTCGCACGAATCTAAGAATTTCTTCTTCAATCGAGTTGTCAACTTGTGGAATGGGCTTCCCCGAGACGTTATAGACTGCAGCACCGTTGATTCATTTAAATTCCGCCTAGACAAATATCTCGCATCAAACCCGCGACTGACTGCGTTTGTAAATGAATAACTTTATCCTCCCCTCAGTTACTAACCCATATGTCCCCTACTAACTTCCTAGTCCTGCCACGTTAGTGGCAGGGCAGTAGTTCCCTTTCCAATGTTCCCTTACCCACTCTAAACCACTGTTTGGACACTTGATCCTCAGTGTTTTGGAGGACAAGCAACCTAGAAGGGTCACTAGATCTGTTGTTGCTTGATTTCCTTTGTACCTTTGTACTTTGTACTGTACTCCTCCCCCCCTCCCCCCTCCTCCTCCTCTCCTCTCCTCCTTCTTCTCCTTCTGCTGCTCTCTCCTCCTACAGTATGATTTAAAGGGCCTCTCTGCTTTACGACCAGCTTCATTGTTTTTAAGTGGCCCGCCCCGAACCGACTCGCTCACGGGCGGTCGGGTCTTTGTTCGGGATCATTTGTCGGTGGTTTGTGAGTGTGTTTATGTTGATTGTGGGTAAGGAAAATAATGACAAACAATTATAAAGGAAGATTAGTAGTGATTGGTCTAGTTGTGAGTAGGGTGTGTCGGGATGGGGGGGGGGGGGGGGGTTTGTTGTACTGGTTCGCTATCGCTCGCCAGGAAGAAATCGACACCTGGATGGGGATAAACGTCTTAAAACAGTTGGCTGAATGTGGCCGAATGGATACAAGCCAGGGAAAGAGAGAAAAGGAGAGAAAGATAAAAACAAAACTGTGACGCTAACTTAGCGAAGCTATCTAATTTTTGGTATCCACTGTCTTCCTTTACCTCAGTACATTAGCTCAAATCCTCCACAAAACTCTAACAATCAGTTTTATGAGTCTCTTCGCTCTGCTTCATCTCCTACTTACGACTACTACTCCATTTCAGGCTGTTTACTTGGGTATTATTCTCGCCAGTGCTTCTCTATCTCTATCTATCTTTCTTTCTTTCGGTGTCGCTCTCGTTCTCTCTCACTCTCTCACTCTCTCTCTCTCTCTCTCTCTCTCTTTCTCTCTCACATTATCTGCGGGTAAGAAGACCCTATGCCTGGAGGGAGTGGAAAACCAAAAAATAATAAAATAAGAATAGAATAATAAGGTTTTCTTGTCAAATAGTTTCTATAGATGTGATTTTTTGTGTCCTTACTGACAAGAATGAACCTAATGAAGTTGACAGCATTAATACAATCACCTTAGGAGGAGAAGCACTTTATTGACAACGTTTCACACATAGCTTCATCAGTCCAAAAGTATTGGTCTGATGTAGCTATATGCAAGACGTTGTCAATAAAGTGCTCCTCCTCATATGGTATTTATATTCATTTTCCTTCATAACCTCACAGAACCAAGACTAAAACTATGTTCATGAGAATAGAACGAGCCAGACCTCCAAGCTCATGAGAATTAAACACATCAAATAGGCTTGGCCTGATTAACCACAACAAAAACAAAAACATTCTGATTGCTTACGAAAATGGGATGCCATTATGGAAAGTTTCATCATGGTGCTGGAATGGTAAAGTGATACATTGGAGCAAGAACTTCCCAGATCTCAAAGAATGTTTGTAATATATGGGTAAAGACTAAAGGAATAACAATTGCTAAGGTTAGTTACAATGCATTATTACTCAAGATGTATACAGTCGGTGCCACAGAGGCAATCATTGGTGAAGCTATGGCACTTAAAGATGAATGGCTTCAATATCCGTGTGCCCAGATTCTTTGATTCTAAACCTACCTTGAATAAGGGGGGGGGGGCACTCGTTAATGGCAGATTTGCCTTATGTAGCCTTCATACACATAGCAAATTAATAGAGGCATGATGACTGATACAGTTTTACTGGGGATTGTACTTCTGACAAAAAATAGGGTTATTTGTTTAGAAATTAATGTGAGTGGCTTCACGCCTCACTTCCAACTTGCTTTCTTTGAGAAAGTTATATATTTTCTTTCTCTTGTCACTGTATTATTCGGGCACAAGTTTCGCTTATGAGCATTATTCGTGTGTTCTTTTCGATTGTTTAACTAGTGATTACCATTACTTGTGCTGCCATTATCATGATGTTTTTATCTTGCATATTTCCAATATATTTTTGTGCCAGCTGGCTGGTCGAGTGGACAGTGTCTTGACTTCAAGCTTAGGAGCATTAGTATTAATTTGTTGTGTTTGTAGGTGTGCATTATTTCCAAATTATATTATTGATTCTCCTTTTATCACGATAGTTTAATTATTTCGTGTACTATTTGTTGGACTTCTTGAATACTACCAATTGTTAGTCTTATCGTCTTTGTACTTTCTTTCTTCACTTGTTTTTGTTTACATCATTTCCTTTAACCCTCCCCTTTCTAGTTTGATATCGTCTTTTCCATGCAGATGTATCATGTTATTTTCTTCTACACGTGCCATTACTTGATGAATTCTCTGAAGCACTCTATTCGATAGCTATTCCCTTTCTCTCTCTCTCTCTTTAATTCGCATCAACTTCTCCTATCGGTATATTTTATTTTAATGCGCAGATCGTCCTTCATCTGATATATTTGTCTGCTCTCTTCTCCTTTTTTGCTTCATTCACTTCTAATTCAATTGACAAATTGAAATATGATTCTTCATGCATAATAATGTATTCATTAACCTTGATCTTGGGTTTCCAATGTTTATTAACCCCTTCTGTACCGGTGGCGTCTTTTGTATTTGATTTCAGCTACATTTAGATGATTTTATGCAGCTTAAGAATGATATATGGTTGCTAGAAGGATTAATTGAGATAGTCTGTAGCTTTTGAATTGATAGAGGTCCTTCCTAAGCCGAATAAAATCGTCTAATAGTAGCCAAAATAAAGTGAAAAGGACGTCGCCGGTACAGAAGGGGTTAAACGTCCAAGTTACTTCATCAAACGCAGATGTCATCCTAGTTCGTCTTTTTTTCTACTTCTTCGTTTTTCTATTTATTTACTTATATTTGTATCCTGTATTTTGTTTGTTCATACCTGATTCCACTACTCAAGCTTTATCGTGTGTCATAATTAACTTTGATCATTCTGCTTTCTTCTTACTACAGTTATTTGTATATACTGTATCTGTTTTCCTGCAAAATGTCCACGGTTATACCAAGAAAGAATACAGGAATATATAAACAAACCTAATAAAGAGAAGTTCCATCCACCCAATTCTATCCAGTAAAATGTATCTAATGTACAGCTACTGACGACAGTTCGTGAGCTCTTGCAATTTTGTGTAAGCAAATTTGTCAATGTAGATTGATATTAAGACCAAATCGGCTATATATCAATAAATACATATAATATATTAATTATTATATACCTGATTTGATTTAAACATCAATCAAAATTAATATATTTGCTTATAAGACATCGCAAGAGCCTAAGTACATTTGTTAATAGCTGTACATGCGTAGACATATGTACTTCCCACCTTGTGATTATCATTATACAAGTATTACTTATTGAAACGACCAGTTTATTTATAATAGTTAAAATTTAATACAATTATCAATTTGGAAATCGATGCAAAAAAAAAAAAAAAAGGGAAATTGATTATTAAAATTGTAATTGCATAATAATAATAATAATAATAATAATAATAATAATAATAGGATGGTGGTTAAGGGGAGCTTTTTATTTCAGGGATCTTTTTTTCTGTACCCCCTTCTCCCTTATGCTTATCACCATAAGTTTGAGATCTTAAAACGCTCGCCCCATTAGTTTGGCGATTTTAAGACCAATCGCCCCATTTGTCAAATTTAAGACCTTTCGTGCCATTTAGGTGTCGAATTTTTCCTGGCGAGCGATAGCGAGCCAGTAATTTTGGAGGAACCGGCCTTCAGCCGGGACATTTTTCTACCGAAAAATGTACAAATTTATCTCGAACAGGGGTCTTGGAGGTATTTTATTTAAGCTTGAAGGAGGTCAAGGGAGCCAACTAAAAACCTTCCCTTAACCCCTTTTGTACCGGCAACGTCTCTTTAATTTAATTCTAGCTTTATTAAGACAACTAGCAGGGGTACCCGGCGTTGCCCGGGTAATCACCATAATCACCATCACTACTACCACCATTACTACTACCATAATCACCCTCATCAATCACTACTACCACAATCATCACAATACTACTACTACCATAATCACCGGTCTCGACCTCCCTGTGCCTCATTAAACGGCGACCTCGATTTCGGCCGCTAAATGACCTCCGATTTTGGATCTGACCTCATCCGTACTCCCATTTTGGGGGGCTGCGAACAACTTTCGTTCCATACACCTTTTCGATCGCAGGCCTCCTTCTGCCCCAAACGGCCATTTTGTTTTTAACCAAAAAGCGATTTTTCCGATTTCGCCCCCATTTTCTCCGTCCCTTTCACCCTGGCGAATTCTATTTGTTCACTAAAATCTGCCTAGGGACCCCCTTACTATGCATACCAAGTATGAACGCTGTAGCTTAAAAAATGTGGCCATGCATAAAGAACAGACACACACACACACACACACACAGGCAATCGAAAATATTATATAGATTGTGTGCAGCTTAAGAATGATATGTGGTAGTAAAAAGGGTTAAGTGAGATAGTTTGTAGCCTGTTAATTGCTGGAGTCCCTTTTAAAACAGAAAAAAGTTATCCAACATTAGCCAGAATAAAGTTAAAAGGACGGCTTCGGTACAGATGGGGTTAAGAACATGCAGTATGTCCACAACTGTACATTTCAATCTCTATTTTTATCCATCCAAATCATATCCAATTTATGTATATTTCCACTTCTCAAACCTAACATTAACTGACGTAATTTTGTTATGCGATCACTTCCTTCTGCTCTACTTATGTTCCTACACTAATTTCCATATTTATTTGTTCAGCAAACTTGTAAGGATATCTTTACATTTTATATGTTATCATCTGCTTCACTTCAATGCCCACCCCACCCCCCCTATCTCTCTCTCTCTCTCTCTCTCTCTCTCTTACTAGCTGGTTTGCCATCCCTACTAGAATTAAGTCCTGACCACCTCGCTGGAATAGTCAGGTTTGTTTGGCCCGTGTATCTAAGTACATCTACGCAAATCTCTCTCCCAATTCGCGTAACCCACTTTCATTCTTAGCTTTCCTCCTCCGCCTCCCCCGACCGACCCTCTCTCTCCTCCCTGTACCCCAAGCAGAATGCAAGCCACCCCAATAATCGCATTCCATTTGCTATCCACTCCATTGTTCCTTGTGGTCCCCCTTTAATATTGCCGTTTTCTTTTATGCTTTTAGGACGTCGCTTGCGTTTTCTTTTTCTGTATTTTCGTTTTCTGTTCTGCTCTATATAACTTGTCCTTGTATGTTGCCTTCTTTCTGGTTGCTGTCTCTCTCTCTCTCTTTCTTTCTCTCTCTCACACACACATTCTCACACTCTCTCTTTCTTGCTCTCACACACACACACTTTCTCTCCCTTGCTCTCTCTCTCTCTCACACACACACACACACACACATTCCCACTCTCACACACACTCTCTTTCTCTCTCTTGCTCTCACATACACACTCTTTCTCTCTCTCTCTCTGTATACATTTCTTCTTTCTCTCTCACACACAACTCTCTCTCTCTCTCTATATATATATACATTTCTTCTCTTCTCTGGCCACTTATTTAACTGGTGGTTGTTTGTTGCGTACGTTCTGGTGGGGTCTTTACTTTGTGTTTCGAGGCTACGATTATTATTCGCCGGTCCACAGAATTTAATGAGGTAGCTTTTGAGGATTCGTTCTCTCTCTCTCTCTCTCTCTCTCTCTCTCTCTCTCTCTCTCTCTCTCTCTCTCTCCTTCCCTTGGCCAGCCTCCTCCGGTTGCCCAATTAATGTTACTAACACTTACAATCGCCAGTGCACAATTTTCTACTGACGCATATGCAATTTCTCCGAGTTTCGCTGGTGACTTAATACCCCAGCGGCTTCGTGGCCAAGAAAAAAAAAAAAATCCTTGCCGCCGTCAACCTCTTTTTCATTCTCTCTCTCCCTCTCTCTCTCTCTCTCTCTCTCTCTCTCTCTCTCTCTCTCTCTCTCTCTCTCTCTCTCTCTCGCTCTCTCATAAAGGATATTACAAAATTGGAATCTGTGCAAAGGCGAACCACTAAACTAATCCCTTCATTGAAAAATAAATCATATGATGAAAGACTGAGAGAACTTGATATTTTTTCACTTAAGAAACGTAGGATGAGAGGCCAATTGATAGAGTGTTTTAAAATGCTAAAATAATTCAGTAACATTAACGTAGATAAGTTATTAAAAAAAGCTGAAGACACATCTACAAGAGGAAACAATTTAAAATTATTAGGTAGGAGAGCGGCTCTAGATACAACAAAAAATTTCTTCGCTCACAGTGTAATTGAGTGGAACAAACTCAGTAAATAAAGTAATAGGCAGCTCCTCTATAGATACATTTAAGAACAATCTAGATTAATACCACAGACAAATTGGTATGGAGTAGGCAGTAATTATCACCTATTATTTGTTCAGCTGAAGAGAGCTTTTGAAAAGAAAGAAAAAAAGTAAATAAACAAATAAAGAATAATAATTATAAAAATCATAATTACAAATTTACATACTACTAAGGATGAATGGGTTGAATGATTCCAATTAACCCTACAATGTACAGTTGGCCAACTTAGTCCTGCGACAAAATGGTGTGATTGGTGGAGGTGTCTGGCATTTCATCCGTAGTAAACATCCTAGTTTTATGAATGAATCACTCAAACCATATGGCGTATGAAAGAAGGGACGTGATTGGGTGAGACGAGAAATATCGGTGAAACTCTATGTTATCCATTATTTGCATTACTGGAGGGTTAATAGAAGTTTCAGAATGATGCTAACTAATACAGGAATATTATATAAAGAATAGTACTAATACATATCCTATCCATATTCAAATTAATAGGCATGGCAGAAAATGTGAGTGTGTTTGTGGTAGGAGGGTGGGGCTTCGTTTCAATTTAATCGAGACAAAACACCGGGTTTAAATGACTTGCAAGTAAATGGCTGTACTTAAGATGCCTGGATATTGATTGATTGGCTTATACATTATATGGGCACTATGGCTTAAATATTGTTAGAATACATTGAAAGTTTGTACTGTAAATGTCTGAACTTGATTTTTTATTTATATTTTGATTTAAGAGTTTCTGGGGATATGAATCCGTAATCCTGTTCTCTTTTATAAAGTTAGAAAACAACATTCAAAAGGCGTTTTGGTAATGAATAGCTATTTCCTCAGAATATGAGAGATCGTTATTAATTTTCAGGCGATGTTATTCAACTTAAGAAGGACCAGTCAGTTAAATGATTAACTGAAATTTATATTAACCCCTTGATCCGTAGAGGTTTTTCCTAAGCTTATCATGAACATTTAGCAGTAGCATACATAATAATACAGTAGTCATCCTCTGATTGAAAGTGTTAAAGTGAATACAATAAATTGTCTGTAGCTGGAATTACAAAGTCATCATATGTTTCATAAGGGTTGACATATTATACTTAACCTAACTATGAGAGGTGTTTCCAAATCAGAGTAAGGTTGCCTCATGTTAGCGATACTAAAGGAATATATTGTTACGATCGGGTCTCGTATAAATCAGTGGCTCTTATACATTGGACTAGACTGGCATAAATGCAACAACGGAAACGCTATATCCAACCCCTGATATATAATCCTGTCGAACAAAGAACACATATACCCTCCAGAGTTATATCTGCGATAGCGGGGTATCTTAACTCTCAGTATCTATGTGCTTCTACTATAGGCTGATGTTCTCTGAAACAGCCTATTACCTATAACATATGGTTGCTTAGTTATGGTACACAAGGAAAAGATAGTTAACTTAATTAAATCACAAGAGCGATCTAATGCAAACAAGAAGAAGGTTTACTTAACGTTACTTTAATCAATAATATCTGTCACTCCTTTATGAAAGAAAGTGTTGTAAAGTCCTCAAGCACCGAACAAGGAATCTTCTGAATAATGTCGGATGCTACTAAGAAGAACGTATCGGAAATGGAACCACAAAATAGCAGGAGGCAGGACAATGCATGTGTAGGCTAAATACACAAAAAGGCTGGACATATAATGTTATTGGACACAAGAATATTATAAGCGGTGCAACTGTAATAATGCTCGCCACGAAAAAGTAGTACTCCTATTAACAAAACCGGTCTATGCTGGTTGTGTCTCTCTACAGCAACCTAGACCTCAAAATGCTTGTGTAAAAATAATGGGTATGCATAAAAGAGTATATGATCTAATCCAGCTAATGTCTACCCGGGTTAATAAAGTCTAGCTGGGATGCGCAAAGGTACAGAATTCTGGTGGAGCAAGGCAGCTCCTTGCCTAGTGTGGACCTTGGGTCTGTGCGGCCTGATTACGTTAATATGAAGGGGTGCTCTCTTGAGGATTCTCGATCACAAGTATCGAGTATCCTCCTGGCGACCCTCAAAAGTAAAAGCAAATAGAGTTAGAACAGTGTTGGGTGGATTAGGCAAGCAGCCCTCACGCACTACACAGTCTAAACTCCAAGGTACACAGACAAAAGATCCACCCAGGTAACCCACAGAATCCGTAGTGTCGTGTAACTCAAAAGTAGCCTACACACATTGAAAACACCAACAGCAAGGTACCTGATCCCTAGTCTAGCATTATTTATCCCTGTAGAAACATTAGTGATTGATGGAGACAGTCTGAGCAATACAATCTCCCAAAAAGACAATGACTATCTTCAACCTTAATCTAGTACATAAGAAATGTGAGATCCAGCATATAATACAGTCTGGCCACCAATTCAAGGTGTGGATGCAGAGAACCAGAGGGGGATTGATATTAATAAAAGGTGGGGAAGTAGGGGAAATGATAGAGGCAGTAGGAGAGAAAGATTCTAAGACAAGAGTGTGGGACAGTTCAAGGGGGATGCTTAGAGTATGCTGTCTGGGAAGGATCTGACAAGGATATTCCCATGGAGCATGGACCTCCTGGCTGGAGTACCAGTTCGCAAGAATGGCAGGAGGGCGTGCGACAGTCGCCCAGTAAGCAGCCGCGTAGTAGGCAGTGTTAGGCAGGAGGCAACGAATCCCGCGAGGCCTATGTAAGGGGGCCCACCACGTGCCACACTCACCACCAAGTCACACCACCTTGTCTCTCTCTCTCTCCCTCTCCCGCTCGCCTTCCCATCATTCAACTACTTATAGACCAGTCAAAGTAGGGCTGGACTTAGAACAAATTGCAATAGAAGGTTTTTTGGCTTTAACTTGTTTATTAGGTCCCTCTGATGAACATATAAAAAGTCTCCAACTTTTGGACACCGGGAAAGTGGTTAATTTGCATAAATTCAAGATGGCCGCCGTCCAAAGCTTCAATTTACAGATAACTTTTTTCTGGTTGCTCCTAGACCCTATAAATGTATTACAAACAACGTTTTTTGGCTTTAACTTGTTTATTAGGTCCCTCTGATGAACATATAAAAAGTCTCCAACTTTTGGACACCTGGAAAGTGGTTAATTTACAGCCAAAAAAACTTACAGCCAAAACACCTTCTATTGCAATTTGTTCTAGGTCAAGCCCTACCTTTACTGCACATTATTGTCTATTACATTTTGCCTAGGCCTATACTAATCCCATCATCTTGTTTCTTGTTTCAACAGATTGGTGCGACATCTACCGAAGCCATGGAAGAAGAGGTGGTGCATAATCCCTGCGGCATTTGCTCAAACACGTTAGACGAAGGAGAAACAGTCAAGCTGAGGGCGAAGGGAGCAGATACTATCAACAAGGCCAGTACTGAACGTGGAACGCCATCAATTACCGTGTCCGAGGGCCAAACGGTGCACATTGATTGCCGAAAGAAGCATGTCAATACGAAGCCAAATAGAATTCCTGGGAAGCAGAAGAAACGTCCTGAAAAACCTGCTCTTCGTCCTCAGACACCAGACTTTTGTTTTACAGAGAACTGCTTTTTTTGTGGTACAAAAATCTATTTGGACACAAAGCATGATTCAGAAGAAGTGTATCCAGTACGCACCTTCAACTTTCAAAGGACAATACTTTCTGCATGTGATGCCAGGGCTGATGAGTGGGCTGACACTGTTAGAGGCCGAATTAACTTTGCACGCGATCTTCCAGCAGCTGACGCAATATATCACAAGCAGTGCAGCTCAAATTTCCAGACACATAGGCAGATCCCCTCCAAATATCGTGATTCCGCAGACAGTGAACCTCCTCGCAAGGGTCGCAAAGTAGATGCCTCACGAGAGGAAGCATTTCTACTCGCAATCGAGGACCTAGTCAGTGGCAATGATGATGAACAGACTACAGTGGTTGATCTCGTTGATAGAATGTCCCAGTTGTGCCCTGATGTTGAAGCGTATAGTGTAAAATACATGAAACAGAAACTTATTTCATATTTTGGGGATGAACTGGTTATTAGTAACGTGCATGGACGTAGCGATGTTGTAACTGTCAAAGAAAGTGCTGCAAAGATTTTGCAACAATTCAAAGACTCACCACAGACTGATGATGAGGAAGCAGAACAAAGAAAGATAGTCAGGGCTGCGGCACGGTTGATCAAAGCAGATATAAAGAACATTGATACTTGTAGAGATTTCTATCCAGATCCTTCTGAACTCCGGTCGCTGGAAAAGAATGTGGCGTACGTTCCGCAGTCCCTTCATATATTGCTGCAAGAGACGTTCAGTGGCAAGTCATGTGATCTTGAAGTTGCATCAATTGGACAAAGTATCGTGCAACTTACCAGACCAAGGGCCATTGTAGCACCCAGTATGGATTGGCGGTTCAAATGCACCAGCACTTTGGTTCCCGCTTTCTTGTGGACAGTTTACACAGCCACGGCTTCTGTCTGCCTTACGCAGAAGTTTTGAGGTTTTCGAAGTGTGCTGCCAATTTCAGGGGCACCAACATATCCACTGCAGGCAGGTTTGGACAGTTCGTTGCAGACAATGTTGATCACAACTTGCGTATGCTTGATGGGGAGGAACATACCATGGTATGGGTATAATTGTTGCTGTCACCCCTGAAGTAAGAGACACAACATCAATACCCAGATTGCAGTCACCTGAAAACAACTTCACGGCAGCTCAAATTGAAATCAAATACTACCGCAGTGTTCGCAAGAAGGGTGGGCCTCTCGAATTTAGAAAGCTTGACCCCATTTCAGCATCTGACAAGCTTGAAAATCTGGACATACTGTGGAAAACGTCATGGTTGCTTCGACCAAAACGACCAGGCTGGTCCGGCTTAATGCAGAGTGTGTGCCATGGACCACACCCAGGGAAATCATCCGTCCATTTCTTGCCCATGATTGACATGGACCCTACGGACATGAGTTGTATTTACTCAACACTTCACTTCGTTGCTGCGTAAAGCCATCGCCAGGGAACGACGCCAATGCTGACATTCGACCAACCGCTTTATTGGAAAGCGAAGACGATCATTGTTCATGAGAAGGAAGGAAGCGAACTGAAACCCATTGTTTTGAACCTTGGTGGCTTTCACTCTGTGATGAGCTTTTTGGGATGCATGGGCCATGTTATGGAAGCATCTGGGCTTAAGGAGGTTTTGGAACTTATATATGCTGAAAATGCTGTGACCCAAATGCTGAGTGGGAAAGCCTATGCACGAGCAATCAGAGGCCACTTCTTGGTTGACACAGCCTTGAGTTCGATTGTGTTAGGCAGGGCATATGGTGTCAACCTCTCAATGGTAGATGAGGAAAGTGACGCATGCAAGGACTTCCAGGAGGCTGCAGATCTTTTGGATAAGCTGTTGCGTGAAGACGTTTCACCGGATGAAGTCTGCAGTAAAGACGTTTTCAACAGAATTTCTGAAAAACTTAAAGCTGAGAAGAGCTCCTTAGCAGAGCATAAGATGGGAAAGCTATGGATTCAATACATGGACATGATTGACCTGCTGCGTCGCTTCCTGAGGGCACTGAGAATGGGCGATTTCCTACTGTACCTCGGAACACTCCAGGATATGTTGCCGTACTTTGCAGCGTGTGGTCATAACAATTATGCCAAGTCAGCCCATGTGTACATTCAAGACATGATTGAACTTGAGCAGCTCAACCCAGACATGTTCTGTCAATTGAACTCCGGTCTATTTGTGATCCGCCGAAGTGATCGGCTGTGGGCAGGACTGCCAAGCGACTTGGTTATAGAGCAGGTTTTGATGCGCTCTTTGAAAACGAATGGTGGATTGACACGTGGTAGGGGCATGGAGGAAACGCAACGCCTGCGCTGGTTACTTGCTATGCCAGCCTGCGCTGAGGTGAGTGAAGTTATGCAAGAACTGACAGGGAAGCATTTCCACACCTCTGAGCAGCACAAAGAAATGACTGAAGCAAGGCGTGAACGAGATAGGAAGGACACAGAGAAGGTTCTCGCATTCTTCAAGGATTATGATCCATTTCAAGAATCAAATGAACTCAGGAATATTGCCAACGGTGTGACAGGACCAGCCTCGGCCAATCCTCATTTACTGTATGAGGTTGGTATGAACATTGTGCAGAAGATGGAAGGTAGCAATGCTTTTGACTTTTCATTTAGGAAGAAAGATCAAGTTGAGTCGTTGGGTGCAAAGGTTACAATCAGTGCTGAAAAAGTACCAATCGACCCACAGCTCCTTTTCCAGAGGCTCCTCATCTTTGCTAATAACAGGGACTTAGGTGTTGAAGAGGTCTTTGCGTATGAGTTGTCTAGCTACCCTACTGCTCTGTTCGATAAGTGGGGGAGGCTCAGGGAAGCCAATAAACCACAGCTAGGAGATGAGATAGCTGCTGTTGTTCCCAAGTCGTCATTGGAA
The DNA here is from genome assembly GCA_032716605.1 of Paralithodes platypus. Taxonomy (NCBI): domain Eukaryota; kingdom Metazoa; phylum Arthropoda; class Malacostraca; order Decapoda; family Lithodidae; genus Paralithodes; species Paralithodes platypus. The sequence goes on from CM064492.1 coordinate 52,046,987, forward strand.
TCATTTGAGGAAGAAAGGACTGTGACCCATGTTCTGGATGGTGGTTCCTTATTGCAAAGGATTCCATGGAAGAAGGGTGACACATTTGAGGACATTGCAAGCATGTACATGAAGCATGTTTCCAAAAACTTTCTCAACCCGGTGGTTGTATTCGACGGTTATAAATCAGGACCTACTACCAAGGACATGACACACAATCGACGATCAAAAGGAGTCTTTGGTCAAAAGGTGATGTTCACTCCAACCATGCCCCTTCGGTCAAAAAAGGAAAACTTCTTGTCAAACTTGGAGACTTTTTATATGTTCATCAGAGGGACCTAATAAACAAGTTAAAGCCAAAAAACCTTCTATTGCAATTTGTTCTAGGTCCAGTTAAATTATTGCTAGATTTACTGGACTATTAACACAATACTTTCAATTGACTAAATAAAATAGAAAGGATTGTGACATACGAAAATAAAGAACAGTTCTGAACTGTATGCAACACAAGCTTTCGCGAGAAGGAAAGTACACAATGATAGGTAGACTGTAGCTATATTCTCTGCCCTGGCGAGTCCTAGCGAGTAAGCCATGCGGTTCTGGGGGAAGCGGTGACCGTCACAATATATATAGTGCGTCAATGTATGAATAGCCAAGAACAAATAATAGCAGGCAAAACAATGAATAGTATACTAATGAACAGCTGAAGGGCCGATATATTTGTGTTTTAGTTAGTTTGTATTTTGCAGATTAATATCACCTCAAGTTGCTATTGCAATTTTGTTTGCATAGTAGTTGAATATATTCGATATCCTATTGTAAAAATGTCATGGAATTTATATATTAAATTGTCATGCTTCCTAATTCGAAATATTCAGACATTTAAGTCTTTTGCAACAGCAACGAATTAAATCGACTTCTCCAAGCCATAATATAACTCTGCTGTTTGTCCTTCCCCACCGCCATGGTGGTGGAGTTGGTGGTGGTGTGTAGGGAAGGTAAACGAGCAAATAGTCTAGTATTAAAGGGTTGCCACTTTTAAATATCTGGAAGCATTTCATTGCAAATTATATTAAATTTATTTTTCTGTATCAAATAACAGGGATTGATTAATTATCAATAAGCCGATACACATTTGCTGATAGGGAACAACAGGGGTTTCTATCAGTCACATGAACAACAGCATTAGTTTTCACTTCAGACAACGGCGGATATTTCTCGGACAACGTGGTGTGCTTGGCTTTTGCAGAACGGATGAGGATAGGATTGTAACATAATATAACACAACAACATTCAGATGACACACACACACACACACACACACAGACATACAAACACACACACAGGGGAACTTTACAATACTGCGCATACGCTACAATCACTAAATAAATTGTATATACAGTATGTCCTAGAATACCGCTACCACCTTGTTTTTTCCTTGCCATGGGTCGAAATTTACGTTTAGCTCATACAGTATATTGAGTTAGTTATATTGTTAACAGATAAATTGTGAACATGATTATATTTATTTAATTAATCTTTGAATATACGCCTTTTCTATACCGAATGCAATTCCTCCTTTTACTAGAGGTCCTACTAAAACTTAAAGTAATATGTTGGCGGTAACTGAAAACATATACAGTATGTAACTATAGGCTGCAAGAGAGTAAGGTATTTACATATAATAATTGATAATAAGGGAGTGTGTTTTAGTTGAGGGGTTATGTTAATCCTTTCTTTATATTCTTATAAGGTGAGATTGAACACAAGATACCTTTACCCATTTTCTTATATTCACCATGTTCCGTCTCTCTCTCTCTCTCTCTCTCTCTCTCTCTCTCTCTCTCTCTCTCTCATATATATATATATATATATATATATATATATATATATATATATATATATATTAACAAAGGAATGAGAATAGCAACAGACCGAGTGATATTGATCGGGCTACTCATTTAGGCCTATTTCATACGGAGAGGTAGAAATATCTCAGTTGACTTCACTTCCCTTATTGAGCAATACATGGAAGTTAATGGGGGTTTCATTGGGTTGTATTTATCAAAGAGAATATTGAAAGACGATACAGCCTCTCAAATAATATTAAAACTGGTCAGCTAAACTAAATAGTTATTAACTAATAGTTATGAATCCTTTGATTCCTAGAGGTCCTTCTTAAGCTGAGTATGGACATGTTGCAGTTACACTAACAAAATTAAATAGTTGTCGCCTGATTAGGCCTATAAGGGTTAAGCTTTATAAAAATAATTCGATTGTAGCTAGAATTACAAAATCCTCATATGTGACAAACACGCCAACTTTATAACGGGAAGGAGTAAAACGGCATTAAGATATACATGTTCAGACACTATGAATTCCTAATATTCGTACAGACACAAGTTCAAACCTAAATACTAATGGTAATACATTCATGAAATGTAATAACTCTCTACATATTACTTTCCATAGACGTTTTAAGCCAACGTATTATGATCAATATACAGGCATCTTGAAAACAACCATTCACTTGCTAGTTATGTAGTCCTGCCGCCCCGTCTCGATTAAACTGATTCGAATTCCCACCCACCTACCACCACTACACTCACATTCCTTCCATGTCTATTATTGTAATTATGCATACCTATTAGAGATGGAACGAATATCAATTTTCACTATTTGCGAATGCGAATACGAATACGAATATTTTGTTGTAAAATTCGCGAATGCGAATACGAATAGCGAATATTTCAATCCTTATTTCATCCTTCAAGAACTGGTAATTATTTTTATGTCACCAACAAACGTTAATTAAATTACTATGAAATTAATTACCAGAAGTTAATGGCGATGTGAATGTGTAAGTTCTTAAATATTGTATGAATTATTGTTTAATATATTGTAAGAGTTCAACCATAGAAAATTGAATAATTGAAATTAAATTAATTCAATTGCCTATGTATCCAGTCCTCAGTCACAGTGTTGCCGCTTTATTGGTACTAAAGTACCAGATTTGGTACATTTGATTCTCTCAAGTACATTTTATACATTTTCCAATAAAATAGTCCATATCTGGTACTAAATACGAAATCAGTGAGGAAATATTATGATGTAATATATTTTAGTTAACTGACTATTGAAACGAATATTGAAAAACAGCGAATATTCGGACATACGAATACGAAACGAATATTCGGTCCATCTCTAATACCTATGTATTATTATTTATTGTAAACATATCTATTTCGTATTCCTTATATATTAAACATCTTTGTAGAAGTTATGTTAAGCCTGTAGTAATGCAAATATGAAATAATATTGAACTTCACAATGTTCCTCGCTTCGACCAATCATGTCCCTCCTTTCACACGCCTCTCGGTTTGAGTGGTTCATTCATAAAACTACGTTGTTTAGTACAGATGAAATGCCACACACCTCACAACACAATATTTAGTTTGCAGGACTAAGTTGGCCAACTGTACATGCTACCAAGGCGAAGGGTTGCATAAATGTTCCTTTCTTTTGTCCAATCTTTCCTGTAAAATTCCTTCTGGGGATTTCGAAGCCCAGCAAGGTTAATCACTTCCAACTTTGTCATGTACGGCAATTGCCGGAGGGAACGGAGGGTGGGGACAGAGCCTTCTTCTTTTCTATCCTTTCCTTCAACTTTCCTTTTCTATCGGATATGACATCTCTACTAGAATTAAGTCCTGACCACCTCGTTTGGATCGCAAGGTCTGTGTGGCCAGTGTATCTATGTAAATTTATGTAAATATATATATCTCTCTCTCTCGTCATAAAAAATATATATAATACAGGCAAATAAGAAAAAACTAACTGTATCTGCAGCAAGACGATGTTTTGATCAAGTCGTTTATAAAGACCAATCAAATTACTCTGGCCAAGAGGATGATTTATATTTGTTTTATATTAATTTATTTTATTATTTTATTTTAATCAAGTCGTTTAGAAAGGCCACTAAAATTACTCTGGCCTAAGAAATTCCCTAAGTCACCGCCATTTTTTTTTTTTTTTTTTTTTTTTTGTTTTTTTCATTTCGTTCCAAGGCCCCTCTCGTTTCGGGTTTCTTAAGCATTGTCTCACCAACTTTCTGAATCTTTGTATTTGGAAATGCGCTCCTCTTATGGCACAATAATTCCGGCCAAAGTTTTGATATTGGCCCTCTTCGTTTACGTAAATTCACAACTATAAATTCAATCTAACTTTTGCAATTAGTAAGAAACCAGGAAGAGGAAGAAAAGGCATAGAAGGAGGAGGAAGAAGAGGAAGAGGGGGAGGAGGAGGAAGAGGAGGAGGACGAGAAGGAGGAGGAAGAAGATGAAGCAAAATAGGAGGTGGAGGGGGAGGAAGATGAAGCAAAAGAGGAAGTGGAGGAGGAGGAAGAGGAAACAAAAGAGGAGGTGGAGGAGGAGGAAGATGAAGCAAAAGAGGAGGAGGAGGAAGATGAAGCAAATGAGGAGGTGGAGGAGGAGGAAGATGAAGCAAAAGAGGAGGTGGAGGAGGAGGAAGATGAAGCAAAAGAGGAGGAGGAGGAAGATGAAGCAAATGAGGAGGTGGAGGAGGAGGAAGATGAAGCAAATGAGGAGGTGGAGGAGGAGGAGGAGGAAATGAATACTAGTTTGTAAAATGGAAAGACAGAGAAGAAACATTTTGAAGGAAAGGCTTTAAAAGTGTTTTTATAAAAAACAATATTCATACAAATATATATAGCAATAGTGATCAAGATACTCTTGCATGAATCAGGAACAGTGAAAACGGAATGTTAGGATATTTGTGACATATTTACTCCCTTCTGTACCGGCGACGTCTTTTTTAGTATATTGTGGCTATATTTAGACGATTTTTGTGCAGCTTAAAAAGGAGCTGTGATAGTAAAAAGGGTTAAGTGAGATAGTTCGAAGCCTGATAATTGCTGGAGGCCCTTTTAAACTTAATAACTTCGTTTAACAGTAGCAGGAATAAATTCAAAGAATGGCACTGGTACTGATAGGGTTAAATATTTGTTCAAAGAACAAATGTATTAATTAACATGTTCGTAGTTCTTATGTCGTACATGTACAGTTTTACACATCCATGTTTTATGAATAACTGTGTGGCAGAGCTATGACGAAGGATTCATTACTGAGCGTGAAAATATCGAACCTTGTCCAATTTGTACACTCTGAAATATTATGAACATGAAAAAGGTAAATGAAGTGTCTATAATAAAATACCCGTTTGAATATATGTTGGCAGTAAAAACAAAGCATCTAAAAACACATGGAAGAAAGTTAAAAAACTGTCAATATACCCTTTGTTGTCCAAATAGGGCTCTTAAAAGATTCACTAGATTCATCAAAGAGCCTTGTCTGCATTTTTGTTTTACTTGTCTTTATAAAATGTCGCTGTCTTAGACTAAATACAGATTTAAAAAAACAAATCAAGCAATGATCTTGCATACCTTTTGCATAGCCTTTTCATACCCTTAATTTGTTTCCAGTGTATACATCAACAAAACGCTTAGATTCCTCGTTATTATCTTCACTTGTTTCTACTTAACCCTCAATAGGGAAAGTGACCATATTTGATCATGTGATCTATCAATAAAGTTTGGACATATAAGCACGCGAATTTACACTATCTCGAAAATACTCCCGCCCCAGAAAGGGTTAATGGCGGAATCCGACAAGGACTTCAACCACTTCTGTACCGGTGATGTACTTTTCATTATTCTGGCAACTATTAGACAATTTCGTACAGCTTATGTAGGACGTCGACTCATTCAAAGGCTACAAACTATCTCAATTAATAATTTTAGCTACCATATATCCTTCCTAAGCTTCATAAAATCGTCTAAATGTAGCTATAATAAAATATAAAAGACGTCGCCGATACAGAAGGGGCCAACGCGACATTTGTAACTGGGATTATGACCCAAAAGCTACTGAATTAACCCTACCTGTGTTTTTGGTCCCTCCCTGATTTTCTCCATTAGTTTGAATATTTTAAAACTGCGGCACGAACGCCTAACTCCTATGTAGGAAATCAAGACGCTATCCGCTAGACCAGCCACTTGCAATATTTTAACTTCATTCTAGTGACCGATACCAATGACAAACGTTCTAAAAAAAATATGGGTATGAAAATGGCAATTAAAATGTCCATAATAATATACCCTTATAGAGGTATGAATTAGGTGGAAGGGAAATGCAGGAAAGAGCTTGAATTTTGAATTTCTCATACGTTCCGGGCTACACACTTCAGAGATACATCTTCAGTCTCTCTGAAGATGGGTTCTGCGTAGCCCGAAACGTAAGAGAAATAAATAATTCAAGCTTTTTCCTGTGTTTCTCTTCCACCTAATTCATCCACTTGTCATAACTGATCAGCCACATTGGTAGTAATAAACCCATCTAATACTGTTATAGATGAAATGAAATAAATCAAGATGTCCCTGTACTTAATTTTAATTCGCCTGAAATTCCCTCACTTAAGATCCACACCAGACATGTCAAAACTATTTTGCAGAATCTCTCGGTAGATAAGGCTCCTGGTCCAGATGAAATTCCTCCAATAGTACTTAAGAATTGCTCCTTGGTGCTCGCTCCTGTATTGGCAAAATTTTTCCGTCTGTGTACTCATACCTCATGCTTCCCAGTACCCTGGAAAGAAGCAAACATCCATCCAGTTCCTAAAAAAGGTGCCTCTTCAGATCCATCAACTACAGACCAATAGCTATACTTTTCCACTCTTGGTAAAGTCTTTGAAATTTATATTAAATAATCACATAATTAAGCATCTTGAGAATAATAAATTAATCAGTGATAGGCCAATATGGTTTTAGACGATGTCGATCACTGCAGACATGCTTTGCCTTCTTACGCATCAAATCAACCAAGCTACAGACCCAACATGGTGAACACATACAATAGCACTGGATATATCAAAGGCATTTGATAGAGTCTGGCATCAATCCTTATTGTCGAAGATGTCACACACTACGGGCCTTGCATCATTAGTTTCCACTAATTTCTTCTTATCTTCATAACAGAAAAATACGTGTAATGGTAGATGCCTTTATTCTCAATTTCACTCAATAAATGCTGGTGTTCCCCAGGATCAGTTTTGGCCCCAATTCTGTTCCTCATTCATATCAATGATCTCATATCTACCACTCATAATCCAATACATTCCTACGCAGATGACTCAACACTCCACAGTTCCTTTCACATTTACCATTCTTTCACCCAACCTGATCTTATAAATTCAAAAAATAAACACTGCAATTTCTCTGACCGAGACCTTTCTGGAATTAATGGATGGGGACAAAAGAATCTAGTTTTCCTTTAAATGCACAGAAAACCAAGTACATTCAATTTTCTAACCGACAGAATCTCACTGACTCCCATATATTTTTTAATGATGTAAATATTCCACTTCCCCTAGTATTGACATTCTCGGTGTAACATTAACTACTAACTTGAGCTGGACACATTATGTTAGAAGCATTGCTAAGAATGCCTCTAAAAGACTGGGACGCCTGTACAGAGTACGAGAATTCTTCACTGACGAGCAGTTGGCCGTGATATATAAAAGTAATGTGCGTTCTCAGATGGATTACTGTTCACCTCTGGGGGGTGGAAGTGGAGTGGTTGCATTGAGGCAGTTGGACAAAATTCAAAATAAAGCTATTAGATTAATCAATAACCCTGCAATCACCACAGGACCTTCCTACATTATCCATACGAAGAAACGTTGCATCCCTTGCATTATTCTAACAGATATTTTCACAGCAATTGTTCCGAGGAACTTGCTTCAATTGTGCCGCCTCTCCACATCTTTCCCCGTAGAACTAGGGCAGCTGAGAGCGCCCATGAATTTACACTTTCTCCTCTACAATGCAGAACTTCTGCTTATCAGAATTCATTTATCCCCAGAGCTACTACTCTTTGGAATTCACTTCCCTCGAATTGCTTTCCACAAACTTACAATCTACAAATGTTTAAATCCAGTTGTTACAAACATTTTATGAATGGAGGATGCCTTTAGGCACATGGACCTTTTTGTTTTATCTGTGTTTTTCCTTCCTCCGTTCATTGTCTCTTAAAAAAACAAAAAAACAAAACATCTCTTTGAACACACCATGCACCTATTTATTACAATACACCTGTTTGAATTAAATTGAAGTGAATTGAAGTGAAAAGTAAAATACTAACAGTATACCCATTGAGCTTACCTTTGCCATGCTCTGTTTATACCCTTGATATGTTATAGTGTTCTCCGATCCTTCCTTGTTCTCTGTCCTTTATCCAATCTTACCTCTTCATCAACTTCTTTGCAACTCCTCCCCTCCTCATTCTTTCTCACTCTCTGCCTCCTCCTTCCTCTGCATATCTTTCTATTCCCTCTCTTGTCCCATGCTTTTACCCTTTTCTTAATGTTTGTTATCCCCCATGTTTATCATCCTGACGCTTTCCTACATGTTCTTCCTTTCTATCCTTCTTCCCTGCTACTTTTTCCTCCTTAGTTTGTTCTTCTAGCTCTTATTTCTTCCTTTCATCCCACTTCTTGCTCTTCTTTCCTCTTAACCCTCCTCGAATTTCCTTCTTTACTCGTGTCTCCTCCTCTTATCCTCCATCTCGTCCTCCTTCTTTGCTCTTCCTCCGTGCAACTCCTCCCTTCCAGCTTGATCCTCACTCTCTCTTCCACCTCCTTCCACTCCTCCCACTATTTCTTCTTCCTTACTCCTTCCTCCTCTGACTCTTCTCCATCTCTTCCTCCTCCTTTTACTCTACTTCTACTTCTACTTTTCCTTCCACCTCCTTCTCCTCCTCTCCCAATCTTCCTCCTAGTTCTCCACTACTTCTTCCTGCTCCTTCTCCTCCTCTCCCCCTTCTCCTCCCCTTTCTTCTCCAATGCAACTTCCTCCTCCTTCCCTTCTTCTCCTCCCCTCCCTCCTCTTTCTCTCTCCCCCTCTTCCTCCTCCTCCTTCTTCCTCTCGCCCCTCGCCTGCCATAATCCGGAAGTGATATTGGCCAGACGCCCCCCGCGATTTTTTCCTACACTAAATCTCCCAAATTAATCGGCGCCGCGAATACTAACTCTTAATTAGTGGAGAGGAGAAAAGTTGAGGGAATTAGAGGAAGAGAAATCGGCCGAAGAATGGATGGGAGAGGTTTGGAAAGCGGGTTTGTGGGGGGTGGACAAAAGAATGGTGGCGAAGATGGAATGGGAGGATATAACTTAGCCCTTACGACTCGACTTTAACCCTCATACCCCCGAAAAGCCATGATCGTGGCTTTGTTGGTAAAAGACGAATTGCCATGATCGTGCCGCTACTCATAAAGACGTGGGAGACAAATAATTAGTTAATTTCGAGCAGGCAATCAAGCTTGAAATACACAGATTTAATCTATATTTTATGCTAAGGGATCACTAGACTGATCCTAGCTGCTAACAAGAGAGTCTACATACCTCTGAGGGAGTAGGACATAGGCAGGAGACTTTGGTTCGTCCAGACCAAGCCTTCACGGCCAGGGAAAGTTTTTAAGAGAATATTCCTGTGGGATCGAATCCCTGACACTAGAGCTAGCACTCCCAGTACAGTGACTAAACAAGTTTGTCTAGCATGACCATTTCATGTTACAGGCTGTAACTGATATTGTCTTCTAAACAAAACTTGATGAGCTAACAAAATATTTCATTGAGTTATTACGAGTGCAAAATTATGAATAGAGGAAGGGAACGAAAGGATAATTAAGTCGATATGGGGCTCGACCGGTCGTGGTAAAGGAAGAATGTTATGATCAATATTCTCAAGGTCAGAGGAAGGGTTAATGAATGAAGTAGACATATATTGGGAGAATTCAACCTGAATTTCCCATTGAAACTCTTTTGAATTCTCTCAGTGCTATAGACACTGTGTTAGGGCAAAGTATATTGAGCAAAAAGTAGGGAAACACTTTGCAGAAAATAGTACAGCCATCTATAAGAACCCCACTATGATTGTGTTGATGATGTCGTTACATATTCAGAGCTATCTTAGGCTGAATCGATATAAGTATTTAACCTAATACCGGTACTTAAATTTCAGAGGCTCGCTTAATTAATTATTTCGAGGGCTCTGTATGTGTCATAAATATTAGTTGTGTCTGTATACACTTAAGGACATTAATCATGGCCTTAAGTGTTTGAAGGCATCCCTGACTAAATCGAATATTTTGTAATCCTTTACCAAATATTTGCATTTCAAAAGCTTGTTTTGCTCTTAGAGATCCTATATCAGACTAGGATGTGTCTTAGAGTGTACAATGGACGACAGGTAGAGGCAGTACAATTTTTCTTTAAACAACTATGACACGCAAATGAAATATTATAAAACATTCCATTCTCAAGTCAGTGATTTCCCTATACCAATATTCACTGTTCTACTTATATCATATTGGAGTATAACAGCTATTTGTGCAGACCGTTGTACAGTTCTCTACACAAGTTCCGTCCCTCTCTTTGATTTTATTTATGTAAGTATAAATAGTATAATTGAATTTAGAGTGTACTATCTTATTCAACAGTTGCATAAGAAGATTAATACTATTGCATAGAAGACATGATAAATAGAGGAAGTAAAAATAAGACCTTTTTTTAGAGACAATAAATAGAGGAAGGGAAAATATACAAAATACAAAAAATCTCAGTGAGGAGCAGGAGTTATGTGGGCAACTGTACAATCTCTGAGTTGGTGATTGGGATGAGAAACTTCGAGGCCAGGCTACATTGACCAAGGGCCGTGTTTGATTAACCTTTTCACTGTTCGAGGTTGCGGTTCTCCATTTTTCTTAGCTATCAGTAGAGGCATTTATCGACATCCACATTTGCTGGTACCAAGTCATTTGGTTTAAGGGGGGAAGGTTTTACTTGTTGGTCAATTTATTTATTTATTCTTTTAGTTTCCTCCCAAGATTTCCATCAAGCTTAAACAAAAACACATCACCAAGTTCCCCTTTCTAGATAAATAAGACTTCCATCAAGCTTAAAAAAACATCACCAAGATCCCCCCTTGTAGATAAATTTATAAATTTTTCGGTAGAAAAATTTCCCGGCCGATGGCCGGTTCAACCTTAATAATCTATGCGTAAATGTCACGAAAGGTCTTAATATTGACAAGGAATTGGAGTTAAAGGTCTTAAAATTGCAGAACTAATGGGTCGAACGTCTTAAAATTTGAAAACTAATGGGGCCAAACATGGGAAAGAAATGGGGCCAAAAAAACAAAAATCCCCCCTTAATTCCATTGGCATTGCGAGTCAACTTGGTAAATGTGTGGTTTGTTTTATGTATATTTTCCTCAGATAATTGTATATTACTTTAGACGACCTAATTCAAGTTAAAATAGACCATATAAAATCTGAAATGATGTTACAATATAGTTACAAAATCAGCATTCGCAACAGCATACCAATAGTACAAATTAATAGATTATTGGTTTGCAGCATTATCTGTGGGGGTATAGAACTGTAGTTTAGCAGTTGTATTGAATACATATTCAGGAAAGCTCCCAACACCCTATTTACTAATGCAACGTGAGGAGTGTGTGGTAACCACCGAGGAATATGTCTTCTAAGCGTAGTAGGGAAGGTATACAGTAGGGTAGTGATTGAGAGAGTGAGAGTGAGAACGGAGAAATGGATAGGCGACGAGCAGGGAGGTTTTAGGAAGGGAAGAGGATGTGTAGATCAGATTTTTACCCTGAATTGTGTTGTGGAGAAGTATCTGGAGAAGAAACAAAAGGTGTATGTTGCCTTTATGGACTTGGAGAAGGCCTATGACAGAGTGGATAGAGAAGGTTTGTGGAAAGTACTTAGAATATACGGAGTAGAGGCAAGTTGCTGAAAGCAGTGAAGAGCATGTATGAGGGTGCAAAGGCGGCAGTACGTGTGGAGAGTGAGCAGAGCGAGTTCTTTGACCTGAATGTTGGTTTGAAACAGGGGTGTGTGATGTCCCCGTGGTTGTTTACTGTATATATGGATGGAGTTATGAAAGAAATACTATCAAGAGCAGTGGATGTTGGTGTATCGCTGAAAGGGAGGGAATTGAGTGGAAGCTACCTATACTGCTGTTTGCGGATGATACAGTTCTGATGATGATAATGAATGGGAGTTGCAGGGTCTGGTAAATGAGTTTGGAACAGTGTGCGAAAACGGAATTTGAAGGTAAATACGGGGAAGAGCAAGGTTATGGTCTTCGAAAGGGGTGAAGTCACAGAGTGTGAGGTGAAGCTGAACGGTCAGGCTATGGAGATCGTCAACTCTTTTAAGTATCTGGGCAGTGTGTTGAGTAAAGATGGGACTATGGATGAAGAGGTGCGGGAGAGGGTACAACAGGGGAAGAGGGTTGTAGGAACGCTAAAAGCAGTAACAAGAAATAGGGTGGTCAGTATGGAAGTGAAGAAGTCCTTGCATGACAGTGTGGTAATCACGGAAGCGAAGCATGCTCAGACCAAGAGTGAGAGCAGTGGAAATGAATTACTTAAGGAGTGCGTGCGGAGTTACATGGAGGGATAGACAGACTAATGAGAGTAAGAAGGAGGTGTGGTGTGGAGGTAGATTGCTGGAAAGTGTGAAAAGGAACAACTTGAGATGGTTCGGCCATATGGAACGTATGGAAAGCGAGAGAATGACTAAGAGGGTGTACGAGAGCGAGGTGGAGGGACAGAGGGGGAGAGGTAGACCGAATATGAGGTGGAAGGATGGAGTGAGGAACTACATGAACGAAGGCGGTGCTGGTTGGGGGGAGGGGCGTCGACTGACTGGGGACAGAGGTGCATGGGGGCGGTTCGTTCGTGGCCACCCCTTCGGGGATCGCGGCGTCAGGCAATAGATAGATAGATAGAACGTGCATATGTAACTAACAAGTAAGGGATGAAGTAATCTATATTTTCCTCTACAAATGTTAGGATAATGAATTATAATGTTCATAATTATACTGTACTTTTCGTACACACTAAAATACAAAAAAATCACATGTTATTGAATGTGAACATGCCTAACTACCCTAACGGGGCAAACATATATATATATATATATATTTTTTTTTTTTGTTTTTTTTTTTTTTTCTGTTTTGTAGATACAATTCTGGGATGACAGAGCCGTATTTCGTGGTATTGGCTACAGAAAGATTTCCTTTTCACATTTTGGTGAGGAAAATACACACTGAACCACCCTCCAAAACTAGGGAATAGACGTGTTTGATTTAACACTTTATTTGTTAGCCCCTTCTGTACCGGCGACGTCTACTGTATTATAGGTTTGAATCCCGGAGGGAAGAAGGAAAACCTAATATTTAGCAGTGGCCCCGAAACCATTGACAATATTCCTATTAGTATAATAGTCCCCCTTCAAGCGCCTGCGGGTAGCCAGTTTGAATTGACCGCCGCGGGGAGAAGGAGTCCTACGTCATAAGGGCAATGTTAATTCTCTTATGGAATCGTCTTATGATTGGGTACTTACTACGAACAAACTTTCGAAAAAATAAAAAGGAAAAATAAACTTAAAATTTGTTATATTAATATGCTTTCCATCTCGGTGGATTTCTTGCAGATTCTCTCCCTGACGCTGCTCTTTGAGCCGCCATACTGCCTCCTTCAATGACATATTAAGACTACTCAAGACATCAAACGAATGGGAAGGGGATGGAAGGGAGGGCCCTACATCGTCAATGATTTCGGGGCCACTACTAAATATTAGGTTTTCCTTCTTCCCTTCGGGACTCAAACCTATAATTTATTAGTGGCCCCTCCATCATTGACGATATGCCTGATATCTAAGACTGGAGGGGGTCATTCGTGACAATATCACCAGTAACAAATACCATAGGTAGAGACAAAGAATCATATAACATTTTAAGTTTGTATTGCTTGTAAACAATACTAATTAAAAAATGGAAGGAAAGCAGCGCGTTGCTTCAAAGAATATCTGCTTATATTTTGACCGATTAGGTACACTTGATATCTCACATTGAGGTTCGAAACATTGTTGCTACAGAACTTATTTATGTTCCTGTCCAACTAAATACAGACCAATATATCCTAGGATTATGTCCTCTGTTCTTAACTATTTGTACATCTACTCTGTACACTTTAATCATACTATATAGTTATCACTTATGATAGATATTTTTTGTTTGTAAACGAAAAATCTTATTTCCGGCTGTATAACCAGCTCGGCTTAACAAGTATCACAGCTCATGATCTTATCACATACTCCGGAGGAGGGGTTCTATGGGTCTTGGGGCTTACCAACCCCCCCCTCCCCCCTCCTTTTCTACCTTTCAGATTAACCTTAATTAATAATGTTACGTCCTGGGATATATAAACACTGGGCTCTTTCTATTGGACTAGGTATGCGGCAACAAGCAACAACGGAAAACGCTAGATCCAACCCTTATCTATAAATCCAGGCAACAAACCACCCTAAACCGTCAAGAGCCCTGCCTGGACAACAAGGTATCCTATGACTCGGTTACAGGGTGCACGCACTATAGACTGCTGATAGTCAAGCAGGCTATACAAAAGATCACACAATTAAGCTGGCTTAAAGCTTCAAGGAAAAGATAGATAACGGAATTAAACTGCAGAAACAATTTAATAACAAACTAGAAGAAAGTACATTTAACATTACGTTAATTAATACAACTAATCACCCCTGCGTGAAAGAAGGTGAAAGCAAACAGTCCTCAAAACATCGTACAGGTAGACAAGATGCAGGTTTCTAAACTGCATGCGGCTACTGATTCTAAATGCTTAGCAAAGAAAGGTACGGATTTAGAGAACTCTAGCAGAAATAAATGATAGCAGGACCTACATATGATGGCATAGGTATAATTAAATAAAGGCAGCAACTCGCAACATAACCACACAGGTGTGCTTCTCACTCTTAGTCAGGCAAGCCTGCTCGGACAGAGTCTCTAAGCCACACCCTGACTCACAATGCTCACAAAGAACAAAACTGGGCACAATAACAAGCATACAGATATAATAAACCGCTAGCTGTTAATCTGCCAGGTGGCAGAGGTCTAGCCGGAAGGATATAGGCTTCGGATACCCGGGCTGAGCCACCTGCTCTAGCCTAGGGACGTTCCCAAGTCTGTGCGCCAAATTACTCTAATTGAAAGGGTGCTCTCTTGAGAGACTCAGATCCCAAGTATCTGACTCTCTCCTGGCGACCCTAAAACAAACGCAAGACGTGCTAGCGCAGTGCTGAGTGGACTAGGCAAGGGCCCTCATACAACACAACACTAGACACACAGGCACACAGACAAGAAATTGCCCCAGACTCCCACGGGTATCCTAGTAAAGTCGTGCAGGTCCACAGGACTCGCACCAGCAGACTTTACTTAAAGGATCGCAAAAAGCCTCCCCTCCGGTCTAGCCCCTGCTCACTTGCCACAAGAACACACTAGCAAGCATGAAACCACCAAATATGAGACAACAAAAAAGCTTCCTAGGTCTCATTAACAATTACATCTCTGCATAAGGCCCAAATCCTATCTAATTATCTGAGAGCTCGTCGTTAATACAATAATAGATATAAGGTCTATCAAGGGGATGGGATAATTAAATAGATTGGTGAAGTAGTGGAAAGAAGGTATACAAAGTAAGAGAGAAAGTTTCTAAGTGGGGTTGAGAGGGATAGATATCAAGGGGGTCCGAAGTGTACGACAGTGAGGTGAGCTCTGAGTCTTGAATCTGTCTGGACAGAAATACATCCCATGCTTGGCAACACTCAACACCGTTGCCGGGTCAAAATCCTCTACCCCTTGTGTGAGTCGAAACTAAGCCTAACGTTGCGATCAAATGGCAACATCAGGCTCGTCCCAAGCTAGTCTCTCCGCGCCCGCGCAAAGCAACGTCCCCCAGCCGGTCTCTCTCTCCCGCTCGTCTCTTCCCACTCTCACTAGACTTACATCTTATATATTATAATGAAACAATCAACTATCGAGAATAAAATATACTAAGATGTGTTGGTTAAGAATAAGGGCAGCTTCAAGCTGTGAAACAACATAAGAATATCCCAGACATTAGTTACATTGTCGTAGGATATATACTAAGGAAAAGCCGGCCGGCCGGCTGCCGCCAGCCGGTTTTTAAACGGCTGGGCAGCCGACGCGCGCGCATGCCCGCACGTGGCTACTATGCAGGAGCGTCACACCTCCCCCAAGATATAAGACACTTGACTAAGTTCTTCATATCTAACAGAAAGCTTCTCATAGTACCACACACTGTTGCGACACAAGGCACTATATATAAAAAAAATAAAGACTGTTGCGCTCCACCGAGCAAGTTCAACTAACTTAGCGACAATAAGCGAAAACATTCAACTTAGATACTGCTACAACATCTTATACAAAATTCTACACGTTATAAAAATTAAGAGTTTTTATAAGGTTTTTGCTTTTTTAATTTGTTTTTTTTCGGCTGAACTACAGTGACAGCCTATTTTCCTCCACTCTCAACACACACTGACTGAACAGCGAGGGTTCTCCTGCAACCAAACCCTCCCGTGACAAACAATCAGCCAAAACATTATCAGTGCCCTCAGCATGCCACACATCCAACTTGTGTCCCGGCAGCAAAACAACACCTGGCACTGATAAACTGCCCAGTTCATCTCAAGACTGGCATTTCTCTTCGCTCTTTCCGGCAACGGGGCCTGCCAATAACCTTTCACTAGTTCTACCTTCGTGATAGGCGATGCAGCCCCGAGGCGGTCTATGGTGTCGTCAACTCTCGATAAGGTATAGGCGTCTGTCAGGGATAATGCACACACACTCTCGCAATCAACACACTCACTGATCTTGCCACTTAACACAGGTTGCAAAGTTACAGGCAACGACCACTCACGACATTCCTTATCCCTCTGACCCTTCGTCAACATGTAATCCAGCTCTGCTTGCACCACAGGCTGTCGAGCAGGATTTATACGGTAGGGAATTAAACTGAGCTTTGCACTATCTCTAGCCTGCATGTCGGATTCTACCCCGTACATCAGGCCTGGAGAAGCAACAAACATGCGGATGCACTGCCACAGCCTAGTAAACAACTGCCTTGCACTGTCTCCACGAACAACATGCCTAGTGCCCTCCCACAACCCAGCCGAGACCGCAGCTTCTAACCTGTAGTCTCCCTCCTTCTCCACCTTCGTCCCTAGAACAGCCAGGTCATGAGAGGGACAATCAGTACCACCTGTGCAGTCGCTCCCATAGTTCATTATTGCTAAGGCTTCCCCGCCGATACCGTACATGCACACCCCCGCATTTCTTACGACTACATCTGCCTGCGCAGCATCACCGCTTTTAGCGACATGGCCAGATACAGTCGGTCTATGGTGGGGCTGTTGCAATTGACTAGAGCAGCATTGGGAGGCTATGCGACGACTGGGCACTTCTATGCCACAGCCAACCTCACCAATCTGCTCAAAGTCCTCCTTTTTACCACCACCCTTGGCAGCCATGGGTCGACCCTGGCCTGGCAACCATGCCAAAGCCTCGTCGCCCACCTTGAACCACCGAAACAACGAGGCTAACGGTCTTTCAACATCCACGTGACCTGCCCGCGGAACATCTTGCACCGCCCGAGTTGTGAGGCTCAGGGGCTCGGCACGACCAGTGGGGTATGAACCGAGCTGGTGCTGGAGCGCTGCACACTGCTGCTCAGGCAGGTGCTCTAGCGCTTCCACAGCCACCAGACTCGTGTCCCCCGCCCACTGCTCTGCCGAGACATGACAATCCCTACTCACCTCCACCTGTGCCCTACTGCCCCCCTCTCCTTCTCCACCTTGGCCGCTGCAGACCAACGCAGGGACAGTAGGCTGCTCAGGTGGTTGCCTCACAAACTCCTCCAACAGGTTCACATGACATGTTTCCCCGTCCTCGTGTTTGATCTCGACAGCACCATTACCACACTTCTGAACTTCCGGATCCTCCAACTGCAGTTTACAAATATCTGAGGGAACCAACCTGTCTAGATGCTTCCGAAGCAACCCAAGTCCTCCCCCAATATCAAACTGAGCAACCCTTTTTTCTCTCCGTGTGTAACGTTGCTGCCTCGGAGTCTCTTCCTGCCCTACCTCCTCACTAGCTGTGACAGGTCCTGAGGCCTCTCCAGACTCTAACATAGGTGCCAATAATGAGTCACCAAGAAACACTGCCGGCTCAAAACTCTCCAATTGACCAACATTTCCCGTTTTCTTGTGACCTTTCCTCCGCGGTTTGATAGACTGAGGTGGTGGCTGCAAGGCTCCGGATGTCTGAGAACGCGTCACAACACATGCCATGGTTTGTACGCTACACTTCTCAACCCACACCTGTTCCTCCCTACTAACGTCGGCCGCCTTCTCGGCAACGACCAAGGGTGAAACCTTAGAAGCAGGCACCGCAAAGTCGTTGCCGAGGAGGAGGTCGACGCCCCCAACAGGCAAGTTCTCTACAATTCCGACATCCAGCTCCTTCGCCACACCACCCACCTCCAGCTCCATCCGCACCAGCGGGTAGGACTTCGTAGCATTGATCCCCTGAACTACCACCACCCGAGCAGCGTTAATCGGTCTACCAGTAAAGTTCCTTAATAAGGTCTGAGAAGCCCCAGTATCACGCAATAGCTTAATTCCTCGCCTTTCGCCAGCCCACCTCACAAAACCATGCCCTCTATGACCCCCAAAGACGTTGCGGACAGGGTTCGAGCCTTCCGGACTCTTGAACACAGGCTGTGTCCCAACCTCTGACGAACTACCCTTGGCAAACTCAGAAGATATAGGCGACACCCCTATGCTGCGGGCCAATGACACAACCTTGTTTGGTGGCTTGTTCGGACAAGCATTTGCAAAGTGACCCTCCTTGTGACATGCAAAGCACTCTTTACTCTTTGGTTTCCCTTGGGAGTGGGAGGTACCATTAGACTTCTTATACGGGACGGTATTTGGTTTATGTTCAGTTTTATTGTCAGTGCTACATGGTTTTGTGTATTTATGTGTATCAAAATTCTTGGGAGGGGGAGGGGTACGATCCTTTGCACCCGACTCACTCCTAGCTGCTGCTTCGCACCCTCGAATTAATAACAGTCGGAGGTCAGCCATTTCTGCTGCCTCCTGGAGAGTTCTAGGATTTTTTTCCTTTATATTTAATGTTAAGTCCCCGCCTGTGCACTTAAAGAACTGCTCCAAGAGAACCAGCTCACTCAACTCCTCAAAAGTAGCTGCCCTCTCAGAACGCAGCCAATGTCGTAATGCATCAGACAAGTCCCGGGCGTGTTCTAGGAAGGTACTATCCTTGCCCTTAGTAACACCCCGAAACTTCAAGCGGTAAGTTTCTGGTTGTAACTCATAGGCCCGTAGCACAACCTTCTTTAGCTCATCATAAACTACACAGGACTCTAAAGGTAGTGCATCATACGCTTTTAGCCCCTTTCCTAGGAGTCTTGATGAAACTAATCCTGCCCACTTTTCCTGAGGCCACTGGTGTTCCTGACACTTCTTCTCAAATCGCATAAAAAACTCAGTGACACATAACTCATCGAACACAGGAACTAGTTTAAGCAGGTGCGACAATGATTGGTCCCGATGTCTGTTACCTCCCCCAATATTTCGCCCTGTTACCTCCACTCGAGATCTCTCCAGCTCCCTGTCAGCCCGATACCTAGTAGACTCTGCCTGCAGTTCAGCCTCTCGTATAGCTGTTCTCTCTGCAACCTCAGCCTGCGCACTAGCCTGTCTTTCGGTAGCCTCAACCTGAGCTCTAGCAACCTCAGCCTGAACTCTAGCAACCTCAGCCTGCACACTAACCTGTCTTTCGGCGGCCTCAACCTGAGCTCTAGCAGCTTCAACCTTGGCCATCTCAAGCCGAAACAACAAATCTGGAGTCAACCCTTGAGGAGGGGAAGGTGCATTTAATGGAGAGGGTCCCTGTGATTGAATTCCACGCTGCCATTTACCATCAACTTGGGGGTATGTACTAAATTGAGGCACCCTGACGTTTGATATGGGGGTAGAGTGGAGGGGGGGTTGGGGACCGGGGCCCCCAGTCGCCTCTCCACCCAGGTCTCTCCCTTCTAAACCCAATATCAAAGTCCTCAGCTGATCTTTCCTCATGCCACTTAAACCCTGGTGACCCTGAAGACCTGCCACACACTTTAAGCCATACTTATTCAGCTTCAACACACTGGCAGCGGTAAGGGGCACCTCTAAAAATCTTCTAGCACCCTCCTCGCTATCGACTAGCCACTCCACAGGTCTTTCTCCCTCCGAGCCCGTATCGTGACCTGACCCACCACTGTGTTCTGATGTATTAGACATGTTTGTGTACTGCAGTAATTATCACGGTTATAGAATGTGCCTTATCTCCTATGCAAGTATGTATATACTAATGTTATTTAAAGTCTTTAATGTGTTATATTGGTTGCTCCAAAAAAAAAACTCTATGTCCACTGTATTCCTCTAATCATAAGGAATCTCAAAACAAATGACCACTATATTCCTCTGTTCAGTAAATCCTATGCAAGGTCGCCATTTGTTACGTCCTGGGATATATAAACACTGGGCTCTTTCTATTGGACTAGGTATGCGGCAACAAGCAACAACGGAAAACGTTAGATCCAACCCTTATCTATAAACCCAGGCAACAAACCACCCTAAACCGTCAAGAGCACTGCCTGGACAACAAGGTATCCTATGACTCGGTTACAGGGTGCACGCACTATAGACTGCTGATAGTCAAGCAGGCTATACAAAAGATCACACAATTAAGCTGACTTAAAGCTTCAAGGAAAAGATAGATAACGGAATTAAACTGCAGAAACAATTTAATAACAAACTAGAAGAAAGTACATTTAACGTTACGTTAATCAATACAACTAATCACCCCTGCGTGAAAGAAGGTGAAAGCAAACAGTCCTCAAAACATCGTACAGGTAGACAAGATGCAGGTTTCTAAACTGCATGCGGCTACTGTAGGATCTGATGCTTAGCAAAGAAAGTAAGTTACGGATTTAGAGAACTCTTAACTAATAAGCAGGAATAAATACTAGTGATAGGACCTACAGTGTATGATGGCATAGGTATAATTAAATAAAGGCAGCAACTCGCAACATAAACACATACAGGTGTGCTTCTCACTCTTAGTCAGGCAAGCCTGCTCGGACAGAGTCTCTAAGCCACACCCTGACTCACAATGCTCACAAGAACGGTAAAACTGTGGCACAATAACAAGCATACAGATATAATAAACCACTAGCTGTTAATCTGCCAGGTGGCAGAGGTCTAGCCGGCTTCGGATACCCGGGCTGAGCCACCTGCTCTAGCCTAGGGACGTTCCCAAGTCTGTGCGCCAAATTACTCTAATTGAAAGGGTGCTCTCTTGAGAGACTCAGATCCCAAGTATCTGACTCTCTCCTGGCGACCCTAAAACAAACGCAAGACGTGCTAGCGCAGTGCTGAGCGGACTAGGCAAGGGCCCTCACACAACACAACACTAGACACACAGGCACACAGACAAGAAAATGCCCCCAGACTCCCACGGGTATCCTAGTAAAGTCGTGCAGGTCCACAGGACTCGCACCAGCAGACTTTACTTAAAGGATTGCAAAAAGCCTCCCTTCCGGTCTAGCCCCTGCTCACCTGCCACAAGAACACACTAGCAAGCATGAAACCACCAAATATGAGACAACAAAAAAGCTTCCTAGGTCTCATTAACAATTACATCTCTGCATAAGGCCCAAATCTTATCTAATTATCTGAGAGCTTGTCGTTAATACAATAATAGATATAAGGTCTATCAAGGGGATGGGATAATTAAATAGATTGGTGAAGTAGTGGAAAGAAGGTATACAAAGTAAGAGAGAAAGTTTCTAAGTGGGGTTGAGAGGGATAGATATCAAGGGGGTCCGAAGGGTTCGACAGTGAGGTGAGCTCTGAGTCTTGAATCTGTCTGGACCCCACCCTAGGCATGCTAAATACATCCCATGCTTGGCAACACTCAACACCATTGCCGGGTCAAAATCCTCTACCCCTTGCGTGAGTCGAAACTAAGCCTAACGTTGCGATCAAATGGCAACATCAGGCTCGTCCCAAGCTAGTCTCTCCGCACCCGCGCAAAGCAACGTCCCCCAGCCGGTCTCTCTCTCCCGCTCATCTCCTCCCACTCTCACTAGACTTACATCTTATATATTATAATGAAACAATCAACTATCGAGAATAAAATATACTAAGATGTGTTGGTTAAGAATAAGGGCAGCTTCAAGCTGTGAAACAACATAAGAATATCCCAGACATTAGTTACATTGTCGTAGGATATATACTAAGGAAAAGCCGGCCGGCCGGCTGCCGCCAGCCGGTTTCTAAACGGCTGGGCAGACGACGCGCGCGCATGCCCGCATGTGGCTACTATGCAGGAGCGTCACAATAAGAGCACATGGACTACTAGACCCTCTGCCTAAATTATGCACTGGTCAGTTTTGTGGCTATCCAGGGCCACAGACAGGCATCGCGCCAAGAAAAAAACTGATTGGGAGCCCACACTTAGTGTTAGCTATCCCTTGAAAACTTTGTGTGAACCAAGAGGGACATTCCCCTGTCTGATGTTGTGGGCTCTTCCCACTACGCCGGGATTCCTGTCACTAATGACGTCTACGAGTAAAGAAACTAATATCCTTCTTGTGACGCGATTACCTGTGCTGTCGACCCATAAAATACTTTGTTGTTGAGGTTGTGTCCTCCTCATAGACTTTTGATTACAAAATTGTACTGGGCATAAACTTTTACGAGTATGACTGTAACCGAATACCAGTACTGTAATTACCTGAATACACTGTTCATTCTTAAGGTATGGATGTATAGGAACAGAGTGATTTATAAGAGATCCTTCTGTTTCCTTAACCCGAGGCAATTTAAGCTTATTGCTCCTCGCCGCCAGTTCAGCCATATTTCTTGTCGCCGAAAAAACTAAGGAACATTGCCTTCGTTAATGATGAATCCGAAAAATCTAGCGTCTGAAAACACAGCGCAAGTTAAGCAAGGATAAAGCCTATCCGGCGACCAGGTAGGCATGAGCTGCCGCGGTGGTGGGCGCAGTTTAAAACATGCTATTATGAGCCTTTTTTCCCGCCTGCGGTATGGAAAGACCTGTTAGGTTAGAAAACAATGGGGGGGAGGAGTGGGGTTTAAGATTTGCAACAAGAGGCATTTTTAAGTGACCATAGAACACATGTGCTTTTGGCACTTGGTTAAGTAATACCAGCTCGGGGCTTATCGCCGTCAGTGATTGCGCCGCGTCTACTATCTTTGGTAATGTGTTCTGGTATATACAGTACGTTGAGTTAGAGACTTCTGCTTAAGAAATATACTTGCTAACCCTCTCCATTTCCCTACTGAGTTAAAAAGTGTTTTATGTCTTTTTTTAACCACCAATGACACCGGTAGTAAAGTCTCTAGGTTGTTAATTATGTCCTGTATTGACACCTGGTTTCTTATGCCCGCGTTTTAATTAGTGGCAACCCTTGGACCTGTCAGCATGGCGCAACCTTCTAAGACATCACGGTAAAACCCGTGGTTTTTGAAATGTTGACGCATGTGTGAGTGTTATGAGGCCGAAACATATAGATATAATACCCACTGTTGCGGTTCTCCATTATTGCGTTTTGATCCTTACTCATTCGCCGGGGTCTCTTACCCGCGAATTGGGGAGTAATGTCTGTCGGATGCAATTACCCACTAAGGTATGGCCCTGCAGGTATCTTGTTAGAAGATATCTCGCTTGGGTGTCCATTAGACTTGTGTGCCGTCTCCAGGGCAGAGCGCTTGCCTCACCGTTCTTTCGGCACTGAGGTATGATGCTTGATGCACAATGTTCATAGCGTTCCGGCTAGAGCCGGAAGCTGTTCTGACCATTCTAGTAACTGGATATCTTTGCTTCATCTGTACTATGTTTACATAGTCCCGTCAAACTGCGATTTATTGCTATTATCAGGAGGAAGTTGAGGGTTCGTTGGGGAGGAAAACCATGGGATTAACTCCTCTTGTTCGTTAATCGGGGAGTATTTAATTAGGGGAACACAGTCTTGGCCTTATTGGCCTAGGTATGACTAACTTATCCGTAAGCCTTTGTCTATATCCACACCGCAGTGGGGAAGAAGACTACACCAGGGTGCAATGTCCTAACCTCGCCCAGACCGATAGTACGTTTTCTGTGAATTAGTTATTAATTTTGTGGTACTTTCAACGAATAAACATTTACTTCCATCCGGCTCAACCTCACCTTATAATCCAGCTGAAAAAAACCCGCCGGGGACAATACCAGCCCTCTCATTGTGTACAGACTACGGGCAACCGCCACAATTTCCCACAAAATCTGTTGCGGTTGCTCGCCGAGCTATTGAGAAAAGATTGGTTGCGTCCCCAGACTAGTTTCACCCACTGAATTACCCGTGTGGGAACGAGGTGCGTCCTTACTAAGCCGACCTCGTCCCCTAGGGATAGTACATGCATTATAATCTTATTTACATGGGAATTGTAGGTACTGGGATTCAACAAACCTAAATAAACTCTTCGATATGATATTGGTGTTAATCACACGACTCCGCCATTACTTGGCAGTCGACTGAGCAGCACCAACTACGGATTCCTTTATGTTACCTTTGACGTAAGCTTGCCAGCCTCCTTTTCTTTTGTCAAGATATTCTAATTGCAGTCTAAGCTGCTGTATGGCCCCTAGAAAGCTGTGAAGGATGGACAAAACGAGATTGTTGTACTCATAGTTTCATGTACAGTTGGTCTGGTAGAGGCCTAAGGTAACTGAGGACGTGCCAACATGGTACGTTGGCTCGGGTGGAACAACCTTAGTAAAGTTTGTCTTTGGCTAGTGATCCCTTTCTAATGAAACGGATGTTAACTAATTCGAATTGACGTCGTTGGGTTCTTTGTCGTTCCTGCCCTTCCCACCCGCCGGAACGTAGCCCGGTGACGACCGTAGGGACCCCCTAGTCTTTGCTTGGGTGTATTTTACGGAGTCTACCCTCGGATCCACACGCCCTCGCAAGGCCCCGGGAGAGAAGGAACATTGGAATCTTAAAGAGGATGTCGTGTAGTTTGGGCTAGCCGACTGCCTAGTGATGGCTGGCATCGTATCCTAACCTGTAAGAATTATACCCTCATCCCTTTACTTTATTCAGCGGCGGTTAACCACTGTTGCCGCATCTGCTGGACTGCCTGCTTAGTCTCAATGTCCATAACTGAGGCTGTCAACACTGGAGAAAATATTACCCGGTGGTAAATACTACCGAGTAAACCTTTCACCATAAAAAGTCTTTGATGTTGTCTAGCCCGGACTGCTTCAAACAAGGCTGTTCGTATGACTGAGATTGATCTCACCGGGTGTGGGAGGAGAAGCTGTTGGAATAACCCTATCGTCTCATTTACACCTTGATCTGAATTGGGCTCTACTGGCTGGGAGATGGATTGGGCAGTTTGTCGACTGAGCAAGAATGACGCAAACCGTCTGTGGGCATTATCTCGTAATAGAAACTCTCTTTGGAGATCAATTAGTGGAGGAGTATTGAATGGATCTGGGAAATCCTGTTGTGATAACTGAGGGTACGCCAAAAATTCAAAAATAGGGGCGTGGACACCTCCTGGTTGTGGATTCAGCCAATCATACTCCATTTGGTTGGGTAGGGGAACAAGTTGGGAGGGCTGTGACGTTAATGCAATAGCAAACTGTTGAATCTCTGTCTCCCAGTCTACCCATGGCCCATGGCCTACCTGCCCCAGGAGTGCTTCTTGCTTGCTTGACTGACTCCACTGCAAGCGCGCCGGAATTGTAACCAACTTCGGTTCGTCTATTTTGAATGAGTCATATCCGTGTACGCCGTAAGGCCGAGAGCATTCAGGACAAATGAGATCTCCTGAGGATAGAGGTAAAAGTTGAGCAGGTGCATAAACAAAGTATTCATAATGCCAGACATTGGGAATCGCCGTAATTGGTACCATTAAAATATTACCCTGTAGATCTTTAGCTCGGAACTCATTATTCTTATTGGTCTCGATTACCCACTCACGAGGGACTGGGACCTCCCCAGCGATTGACCTGTGCTCACTCCCTGATTTAGGTGGTCTTACTGGAAACCAGAAACAATCTGATTCCTGTAAGCCTGGGATAATAGCTCTCCTTTGTAACTGTTTATCTATGGAGAAAGGATAGAAAGCTGGGTTTGAACAATGATAATGAGTCGGCCGGGCGTCGGTCACCGTAATGGGTATCCGCCGGAGGGTCCGAATGTGTTGCTGGTAGTATCTCACCTTTGGACGGCATGCTTGCCCGAGGAGTATTACTACAGCCAGATGGTGTAAGTGGTACTGTGGGAATCTTTGGTAGAGCTCCCATGCAAGCCATGGTAGAGTTTGGAGGGGGGAGGACTTTAATTTTGGCTGGGGTGAGAGGTCTCACAGGGGACCTCGGGGGAGATCCCGTCATCGCTGTGGGAGTATTACGAGACCTTTTTGCTTCTGAACATTGTTGTAATACTTTCTGTAAGAAGCTATCTAAATGTTTGGCTGTGACACAATGATTGCGGGGTCTCTTAAGAGACTGGTCACGGCCTCTTTCTCTCTTACCCTTATTTTCAACCTTCTCGTCCTGATCCTGAAAACCTATGGCCCTTCCTACTTCCGGTGGGGCCACCGGAGATCCTAACTTCTCCGGCGGTCCCATTACCCTTACTATCACTGGTTGGTTGTTGTTTCAGTTACTTTACGCCTTTTCTCCAGACTGGGACCCAACATACTAGGTGCAAGGATGGGACTCTTAGGTGAGTGTACCTCAAAAAGGGTCGGGGCTACTGGACGTCCCGGGTGTGGCTAGGTATTGCCCTGCCTGAAAACCTATTTTTCTTGTGCTCATGCATACCCCTGAACTGCGGTATTGCCCTGTGGCCATAGTTGGTGAATATGAGCATTCCTCCTTTGAGTAAGGCAGGTTAACATGTGGGAGCGCTATATCTGACTTTTGTTGGACCCTCTTTACTTTAGACCTATCCTTGGGAACCGACTCCGTTCCCCCGGCTACCGTCCCTAGGAGGCCGGGAAAAAACTCTGGCACCCCCGGGGGGCTAACTGAGGGGAGTGGTCGTTAATCCGGCTTACACCTCTGATTCGACGGCGGCTCTGTATGATCGTCCCTAGCGTGAACTTCTGCCGTGACTTCAACTGTTGAGAGCGAGACACACTTTTGTATTTTTAGGAGACCGTGGGTCCTGGACAGAAGACTGTCCGTACTGTCGCCGGGGTGACTTGGATGTTGGTCGTGGTAGGGTGCCTGGCGATGCTGAGCGGGTTCTCTTCTGGTGGGGAGGGGGTTTTACCTCTACGGCTTCTAAGTCATAGTTAGCGGTTGATGAGTCTGCCAATTGTGCCTGTAACACTGGTGAATCCTCATCAAAAGAGTAAAGCTGAATGAGTCGCTGTAGGTTTGCGTCATTGCAAACTAACTCGACATTTGCTGTCATAGCATTTTTTTTTTTTTTTTTTTTTTTTAAAGAGACAATGAACGGAGGAAGGAAAAACACAGATAAAACAAAAAGGTCCATGTGCCTAAAGGCATCCTCCATTCATAAAATGTTTGCAACAACTGGATTTAAACATTTGTAGATTGTAAGTTTGTGGAAAGCAATTCGAGGGAAGTGAATTCCAAAGAGTAGTAGCTCTGGGGATAAATGAATTCTGATATGCAGAAGTTCTGCATTGTGGAGGAGAAAGTGTAAATTCATGGGCGCTCTCAGCTGCCCTAGTTCTACGGGGAAAGATGTGGAGAGGCGGCACAATTGAAGCAAGTTCCTCGGAACAATTACTGTGAAAATACCTGTAGAATAATGCAAGGGATGCAACGTTTCTTCGTATGGATAATGTAGGAAGGTCCTGTGTGATTGCAGGGTTATTGATTAATCTAATAGCTTTATTTTGAATTTTGTCCAACTGCCTCAATGCAACCACTCCACTTCCACCCCACAGAGGTGAACAGTAATCCATCTGAGAACGCACATGACTTTTATATATTACGGCCAACTGCTCGTCAGTGAAGAATTCTCGAACTCTGTACAGGAGTCCCAGTTTTTTAGAGGCATTCTTAGCAATGCTTCTAACATAATGTGTCCAGCTCAAGTTAGTAGTTAATGTTACACCGAGAATGTCAATACTAGGGGAAGTGGGAATATTTACATCATTAAAAAATATAAGTGAGTCAGTGAGATTCTGTCGGTTAGAAAATTGAATGTACTTGGTTTTCTGTGCATTAAAGGAAACTAGATTCTTTTGTCCCCATCCATTAATTCTAGAAAGGTCCTGGTTCAGAGAAATTGCAGTGTTTATTTTTGAATTTGTAAGATCGGGTTGGGTGAAAGAATTGGTAAATGTGAAGGAACTGTGGAGTGTTGAGTCATCTGCGTAGGAATGTATTGGATTATGAGTGGTAGATATGAGATCATTGATATGAATGAGGAACAAAATTGGGGCCAAAACTGATCCCTGGGGAACACCAGCATTTATTGAGTGAAATTGAGAATACCATTACACGTATTTTTCTGTTATGAAGATAAGAAGAAATTAGTGGAACTAATGATGCAAGGCCGTAGTGTGACATCTTCGACAATAAGGATTGATGCCAGACTCTATCAAATGCCTTTGATATATCCAGTGCTATTGTATGTGTTTCACCACGTTGGTCTGTAGCTTGGTTGATTTGATGCGTAAGAAGGCAAAGCATGTCTGCAGTTGATCGACATCGTCTAAAACCATATTGCCTATCACTGATTAATTTATTATTCTCAAGATGCTTAATTATGTGATTATTTAATATAATTTCAAAGACTTTACCAAGAGTGGAAGTTATAGCTATTGGTCTGTAGTTTGATGGATCTGAAGAGGCACCTTTTTTAGGAACTGGATGGATGTTTGCTTCTTTCCAGGGTACTGGGAAACATGAGGTATGAGTACACAGACGGAAAATTTTTGCCAATACAGGAGCGAGCACCAAGGAGCAATTCTTAAGTACTATTGGAGGAATTTCATCTGGACCAGGAGCCTTATCTACTGAGAGATTCTGCAAAATAGTTTTGACATGTCTGGTGTGGATCTTAAGTGAGGGAATTTCAGGCAAATTAAAATTAAGTACAGGGACATCTTGATTTATTTCATCTAAGGTTGAGTTGGCGGAGAAAATATCCGCAAGAAGGTTAGCTTTACCTCGTGGGTCACTTACAAGATTGCCAGTCGGAGATTTTAATGGTGGAATGGATGAAGCAGTAGTGAAGTTGGATTTAAATGAGTTAAGAGTAGACCAAAATATTTTGTTATCATTTGGATTATTTAGAAGTTTATTTGCATAAGAGGTACATTTGGATCTAATGTCGATCAATGCCGCTAGGCACGAAAGATCTTGTTTGCTCGTCCATTCTGTATAAAGGTCAGAGCACACCGGGCATTGCCGGGAAGTCCAGAGAAATTTAGACATATTGATGCAAGTAACACATCGAATGCAACATTTTTGTGCAATTATCGGTACTCTTGGACATGTAGGTGTGGCACAAATTTTAAACAGAGGCATTATGTGGACTGAACCGCCCTCCCCGCCGAGAACTGTTCCTTCCTCTGCTAGTTGTGCTGCTCAAGATGTGATGAGCTCTGGAAATAAAAAATAACCAGGAATCAATGCTCATAAGGATAACCTGGGAGGTTTTACACATCCTAACACCTAAATACGCCGGGAAACTAGAATTAGCCCAACTGCCCTTCTCATTTCCCTTCGTACTTAGAAAATTGAAGATAACTCCCCTAAGAAAGTGTCTATATCATTGAACTTAGCTGTGACATCTGTCACCGGCCCCCTAAAACAACCACTTGTCACTATCCGACCGTCTAATAGAATTAGTTGGATAAGAGACTAACCACACTGGACTGTGCCGCTGGGCGTAAAGAGTCTTAGTGTGGGGTTGATTCGGGCGAGTTCGCTCGGACTAGCCGAGGTCCTTCCCGGCGGAAATCGTATTTATGCCGGGGAGGCGCGTGGTACCGCACACCACGCCGGGTAGTTGGCAGACATTCCTATCGCCTGCGAGGCGAGAAAAAGGCGTCAATACTCTGAAAGATCGCCGGAGGAAAAAACCAACCGAACCAGAGGAGCTGACATAGAAAGTAACTCAACCCCTCTAGCACCCACATGGACAGGACGTCTCCTGACCCTCAAGTACATGTCATTTATCACACATGCACCCACGAGGGTAACTTAGGGCTACATATGATAAAAGATTTATCATGATATATATATACCCCTAGCCAACTAAGGAGATCCCTATCGAGGCTGGCCACAAGGCTCGTAGAAAATATGGCTGGAACACAACAACTTGCAGATCCAGCAGTAACATTTAGCGGGGGCCCCACGAGGAGGGGCAGAGCGGACTCGTACCCTAGAAAGTTCTACACCATGTGTGACAACTCTTAAACTAGGGTGCCAGCTAATAAAAAAGAAAATGCAACTGCCTCTTAGCGACGGCCCAGAAGCATAATCCTGCGGAAGTAGTAGCCTCCTAACTAATCGAATATATCAAGAGCTAAGGCGCAGAAAAAACACAAAACATGAGGCGCTGATCCTGGTGGACTGAAGGTGCCTGTACAATAGTACCCTATTTAACACTCCCTGCGGGCATACCAATGGGGCAGCCTGTGCTAGCTGATCTAAGAACCTGTTCAATACAACTCAGATATAAACAAATGAGCAAGGACTCACTAGAAGCGAGCGGACGAAGAACGTCTAGTCAGGTTAGCCGTGGAGAGTGAAAGGAGGAAGTATGGCGGCTCAAAGAGCAGCGTCAGGGAGAGAATCCGCAAGAAATCCACCGAGATGGAAAGCATTTTAATATAACATATTTTAAGTTTATTTTTCCTTTTTATTTTTTCGAAAGTTGTTTCGTAGTGAATACCCAATCATAAGACGATTCCATAAGAGAATTAGCTTGCCCTTATGACGTAGGACTCCTTCTCCCCGCGGCGGTCAATTCAAACTGGCTACCTGCAGGCGCTTGAAGGGGGACTATTATACTATTAGGCATATCGTCAATGATGGAGGGGCCACTAATAAATATAATTTTACTCTAGCTATATTTAGACGATTGTGTGCATTTTAAGAAGAATATGTCGTAGTAAAAAGGCTTCAATGATATAGTTCGAAATGGTTAAATATTGGAGGCCCTTTTCAAACTGAATACAATCGTCTATAAGTAGCCAGAATAAAGTTAACAGGACGGCACCGGCACATAAAGGGTTGCGAAGTTTTACGGAATTCCACATCTATATCTCTATATATTCAGGCACACATCCCATTTTTTTTTTTTAGCTGGGGGTGGCCGACTCGAGACAGAGCCCGAACAGGGACAACATGACACAACCAAAACAAAACACAAATTCACACACATACAAACATATACACATCAAATTTAAATCTTCTCTTGATTAATTTATTAATGAATGATCTTCTCGACTGTATTTCTAGCCTTATCCACTCACATGGTGAGGAATCTACATTATTCAACTAGTTTTCCTCAATGACACACCACGAAATCGCTCCAAAACTCACGTGACGAGGTCATAGAACGGCTATCTACTGATCTATCAATTATTTCTGATTGGGGCAGAGATAATCTTGTTGCTTCCAATACCTCCAACCCCCAATTATTCCTTCTATCTACCCATTGTGATCTTCCACAAGACTAACACTTACTCTTCAACAATACACAAATCTACCCTTCATCTTCTCTCAATATTCTTGGTGTATCTTTTTCATCTGACCTGCTAAAACACCTTCCCAGAAGTTGTCGTGTGTGTGTCTGAGTATATACAGTATATATATATATATATATATATTATAGATATGTTCTTTTAACATTATTCATATTAATTTGTTAAATTTTGTTCTGTTATTTTTCATGCTTGTTTCGGTAACATTTATTGTGTTACTGTAAACAATATAACACAATCTATATGTACAATATTTTAAAAGTAATTCTACAACGGATTTACCTCTCCATGTAGTAGTGTTTCTAGTAATTGCATTAGAGCGTTAATATACTATTAAATCTCACACATTCGCCACGTTATTTTTATTCACAAATTGTTTTGTCTGTAAAAAACATTAAAGCAAGGATTTAAAAAACTATCTGTCAAAATCCTCTGCTGGGAATGGCGCAAACATGTTAAGAGTAAAACAAATGTTTTTCTCACTCCCAGAACTGGACTGGACGGGGGCTCAGTTGGAAATACACCAGCGAGAGTATTACGGCAAAATATTTCAGATACAGTGAGGGAAAAACTGGTGAACATATTCATAAGCCACACCTTTTTTCAAATATATTTTTATTTGCAAACTCAATGTGATGGAGACAACAATGATTTACTGGCCTCCATTAATAAGCTTTACAGAACATTTGGCCTATGACTTTCTCTGGCAGCATTTAGGAAAAAGAGGTGAGTTATAAGGAAGTTACCGAGTTAATTATTTTCCCAAATATTATTCGGACATTTATAAGTAGTTACACCTGATGAAAAAGGATAAAATATCGTATATTATAGTGAACTCTTGCAAATTGTACAGAATGTTAACTATTCTCATTTAAACTATTAACAATTGAAACCTATATATTAACTCCCTACGAGAGTTATGTGTTGCAGGCCGATCAAAGATTATAGCTGAAATAGTTTTCATTTGTAACGTATTGAACTGTTGCAGCTCATGAACTATATAAAGCATTTGTAACGTATTGAACTGTTGCAGCTCATGAACTATATAAAGCATATCCCCATCTCAACAACATTGTTCGAATTAATATGCACAAGAAACTTACACCTACACACTGAGAGGCATAGTATACTATATATATATATGCAGGGTTTATATATATATATATATATATATATATATAATATGTATATATATATATATATATATATATATGTTTCTAATCTCTCAGTGGGGTTCGAACCGCCGACCGTCAGGACGATAGCCGACGCTTTAATCAACTACACCACAGCAGTGGTGTATATATATATATACACTGTATATATATATATATATATATATATATATATATATATATATATATATATATTATACAGGTATATATATTTTTTTGTTAGTGTTTTTGTTTTGTTCCATTCCATTCCATTCACTCACTCACTCTGATTTACTCTGCTCTCAGATGCTCCATCTTATCCATGTCCACTGTGTCAGGCACTCATAAAACAGTTGCTCTGATTAACAGAAGGCCGTTAGAATAAGCTCTGATAAATAACCCAAATCCGTATACACGACCACTGGAAGAGACTGTTCTTAAAAACGCGGCTTCTCTTATCAGAAGGGCGAACGTATACGAGTTCAACATCTTACTCAAGTCCACTGTGCCAGGCAGCTCCTAAAAAAGCGCTCTGAACATAGAAGGACGCTAGAATAAGCTCTGAAAATATTGAACACAAAGAGGAAAGAGCATAAAGGAAAACCTTTACACCTGACAAATAAATCAAACACTTCTGGCTCGCCTAGAGTCCCTGCCTGTCTTTCCAAACCGAACCCTGCGGCTATACGCACAAGGGGGCCCTTCAGAAGGGTGGAGAGGAATAAGGTAAGGGTGGCAAAAACTCTGATAGGAATAGGAAATACGAAGGGAAGTCCAGGAACCTCTTTTACCACTTAGCCGGAAAAAGGTACCCTGAGACACTAGCATTACCTCCCACGTATTTTAGGCAGGTAGAGGGCCAAAAAAACAAAAAAACAAAAAACAAAAAATGAAAAATGGCTAGGGTCAAAATTAAACTAAAACATCATAATGATAAACAGGCTCCCAACAAATTTCTGCACACAACAGCCCCGCTAGATATTCAAATAACAAGAGTAAAACACAATAATGACCACTTAATTGTCATCACCCCAACAGACCAAGACATTGAGAAATTATTCACCAAGAAAGCAACCAACACACTAGAAAATGACGGCTTCTCCCCCATACTACCTATGCACATCAAGGCCAAGAGAAGTGTCATATGTTCAAAGGTGGACAAAATTATCTTTGACAATGCAGCCGAAGACATAAAACAAGAAGCAGAAGAGAAAAATGCATTCGCCAAAATAACAAATGTTACCAAATTTGGTGCACATTATGTCAAAATAGAATTCGAAGATGTAAAGATGGCAGAGAAGGCCCTGGACGGCCTAAAGATGTTCCACCTGACCATTCCCAAATGGGACATCAGACAGGACGAATACATTCACATAGAAACTTGTATGAAATGTTATGCCTTAGATGATCACCCCACTTACAAATGCCCACAAAACTCAGAGTACAAAATCTGCTCTGAATGCGGTCAAACCGGTCATGACTGGAAGAACTGCCCCCCAGGACAAACACAAAAATGCATAAACTGCGGAGAGGAACATAGAACCCTCGCAATGAAATGTGTAAAGAGAAAAAACATTCTCAAAACCAAAACAAACAGAAAGACAAGAAAAGAAATCCCAAACCTACGCAAACATTACAAGCAACAACACCCCAAACAGTCAGCCACAAATGCCTGCCACAAACACAAACCACATAAACAATGCCCAGTACTTCACTAGTCTAATGGAAGCCCACATGTGCAATGTAACCGAAAAGTCAACCATGCAAGAAGCAATGGCAAAGAGTCTGCAACAGAACAACTTGCCCCCATACCAACCCCTAGAATATACCAAAGAAGAATCTAGTAAAATACTCCAACTATTCGGAACCTGGACACTCCCAAACCTCAACACACAAACCACAACAATGAACCCAGAAACTAGCCAACTCCCCCATAATACAACAAAAGAGGAAGAAAACACTCCCGACCAGCAAGACAATGAGGAAGAGACAGACACAGAATCAAGCAGTGATGAAGAAACACACGATGTAGAACTACCCATTCTTGAGGAACATGAAACAGGCCACTCTTACAAAATAATGATACACACTGATGAACAATTCAAAAACCTAAAGAACAGCCAACTATGGGATAAACTAAGGAAAACTCTCCCCCTCAAAAAGGTTATAGTTAAGGACTTAGACGGTACCCAATGGCCACCAAATGAAGCTATTAACTATTTTCACAAATGCTACACAGACAACACCCTAAATGAAGCATTCTACACAAAAGGAAAACTACTCGTTAACTCCAATCGACCCCAAACCAAAACAAAAACAAGATCATCTATCAAACAAAATTCATGAACACACTAAAAATACTACAACACAACGTCCTACACTGGAGTAATAGAAGACACACTTTAAGCAACATATATAGCACTATAAAACCACACATAATACTCATTAACAGCCACGGTGTCCCTAATAGCGAATCACTAAAAATACAAGGCTACAAAACACAAAAAAAAAACATAACTGACAGTCCCATGGACGGTACAGCTATAGCAGTACTAGAAACTATCACACATAAAATACATGATGATTTTATATCTGACCTCCTAGCTATAGAAATAATGACTGACACTGGCCCAATAATAATAGCCACAGTCTATTTACCTCCCAGAAGACCATACTTACCCACCCCTGACTTCTACAAACTATTCAGAAACAACATACCAGTATACCTAATAGGTGACCTAAACGCGAAACACCACACACTGAATAATAGGACCCAAAACACTGTGGGAAGACAATTAGGCACATTAATCACTAACGGTCTAATAAGACACATAGGCCCCCACTTCCCAACCTTCCACGCCCCACACTCATCAACTAACCCCGACATAGCACTATCCAACAATAAAACCTACCACAACATACACTTCACCCCCGGACCACTCACCACTAGCGATCACATCCCCATCATAACCACAATATCCACCCTACCAATAATAATACCTGCCCCTCCAAGACCCAAATTCCAAGCAGCGAACTGGGACTTATTCAAAACCGACATTGATCTAAAACTACAACTAAACACTGACCTAAACAACGGAAAAGGAAAACATAGACACCAAAATAAATGAATGGCACACCATAATTGAAGATAATGTGAAAAAACATATCCCCACAACACACCATAAAACTCTAAATAGTCCTAAAATGAGCCAACAAACTAAAATGATACTGAACCAATACAACAGAATTAGACGACATGCACACAATCATGGATGGACATATAACCACTACAGACAATACAAACAGATGCAAGACAGCCTCAAGACAAATATGATACAAGAATACAACGAAATGTGGAGACAACAGTTAACAGAAACAGCCAACTCATACACTGACCCAGAAACGTTCTGGAAAAAAATACGAATGATGCAAGGACATGACACACCTACAACAAACTACACAATAGACCCTCAGGGGAACAAAATATATGACATCAAAGAACAGGCAAAGATACATAGGGAATATTGGGAAAGTATACTCAATGATGGGGGCAACGATCTACCAAGACATGACTACATTAAAGACTTCATTCAGTTAAACAGACACAGAACCATCCCATATGAGGACATAGACATTAACAGACTTGACATTAACAACCCACTGACCAGACCAATAAACACAGAAGACATAAAAACAATCATAACAAAGCTCAAAAAGACATGCCCAGGACAAAGTGGATTAAACAAAACAATCCTTAAAAACCTACCTGACTCAGCCCTAAACACATTAAAAAGTATCCTAAATGCAGCACTTTCCATAGGATATTTCCCCGACAAATGGAAAGAAGCAACAATAAAACTCATCCCCAAACAAAATAAAAACCCACACCATAAAGAAAACCAAAGACCAATATCACTACTAGAAGTGCCAGGGAAAATATTCGAGAGAATCATAAACAAAAGACTAAGAACATATCTAACTACACATAACCTATACAACACCGCACAATATGGTTGCAGGGAAAGAAGAGGCACCACACACGCCCTAGCTCTGGCAACAGAAACAATAGCACACAACATGAGCAACAAAGGACAATGCCATGTCATCCTGAGAGACATATCAAAAGCATTTGACAAGGTATGGCACTTAGGGTTGCAATATAAGATACTAAACCTAAATCTCCCAATAATAATAGAAAAGCTACTGAATAATTTCCTAGTAAACCGCTCAGCCCGAATTAAAATAAAGACAACCCTAAGTGACAAAATCAGCATAAGTTGTGGTGTCCCTCAGGGATCAGTACTATCACCAACACTATTCACCATCTACACAAGCGACACCCCTCCCTCACAAACAGGCACAAACATCGCATATGCAGATGATATAACACAGATCGTAGGATACGGAGGGCCATCCAGAGCCATCATGGCTAGAAAGACCCAAAGAGAAGCAGAGATAATAAACAACTATGAGGACAACTGGAAAATTAAAACAAACGTCAATAAATTCACAGTCATCCAACTAGGAGTAAAAAAGAAAACCCAAATACATATAAATAATAACCAAATAGAAGAAAAAAATAATGGAAGACTCCTTGGCCTAACAATTAGCACAAATGGCTACACCAAAAATGTAACAGAGAGGAAAAACCTAGCACAAATAGCCTTGAACAAACTATACCGCTTCTCAGCTCTTAACACCAACATAAAAACACACCTAGTAAAAACACTCATATTACCAATCCTAGACTATCCCCCCGTACCTACACATACATTGAGTAAAACACAACTCAGAAAACTACAAATAATACAAAATAAAGCACTAAGATTTGCCACTAACCAACGTTACCCATATAC
The DNA here is from genome assembly GCA_032716605.1 of Paralithodes platypus. Lineage (NCBI taxonomy): Eukaryota > Metazoa > Arthropoda > Malacostraca > Decapoda > Lithodidae > Paralithodes > Paralithodes platypus. The sequence continues at coordinate 52,084,793 of CM064492.1, forward strand.
GATGACAACTATCCAGATACACGAACACACAAACACTCTACCACTTAATATACGCATCCACAAACAGGCAACGAAAATATGGAGCAGACTAGAACACCTACAAGACCCGATATTCGTAAATATAAAAAATAACCATGAATTACAACAAGACCTCAGACAACACACCTGGTTCAAAAGTAGTCTAAAGATAATAAATGAAATAGAGGAACCAGATCCAATATATTAATACAAAAAAAAAAAAAAAAAAAAAAAAAAAAATCAAACCAAAAAGAAAAATAGTGAACTCAACTATACACAAACAGTAATAATAATAAAAATAATGATAATAATAACAATCACACTTTCGTCCTTAGCTAGCTACCAAACAACAAACATAAAGAAAATACACCACTTGCCCCAACACAAAAACATATGTTTCAAACACACAACATAGCAAGGTGGTCTGCCCACCAACTGTTACTCTCCTACTTTCCTTCATACTTTCCTCCTTTCTCTTCCCTCTCACCCCCCCCCCCTCTCTTTTCCCCCCCTTAGACCCACCTATGGGTCAAAATATATATATAATATATATATATATATATATATATATATATATATATATATATATATATATATATATATATATATATTATACAGGTATATATATTTTTTTGTTAGTGTTTTTGTTTTGTTTTGTTTTCTAAGTGAATGCGGGAGACAAAAGGCAGAACTGCCTGTATCGAGTGCGTCCCTCAGAGTTGAAAGAGTGACAGGGCCAAAATCAAGGGACGTTCGAGCCAAAATGCCTGGACACACGGAGTTTGAAGCAATTTAAGTCACAGGAGGAGATAAAGACTGATTCTTGAAGAGAGTTCCAGAGTTCAGCAGTTGAATAGAAGCAAGACTGAGAATAACGTTTCACTCTTGGGATGAAGATTTGCCCAGAGTAGGGGTAGGATTATGTTGCAAGACGGGTACTACGTACCCTATGTAGAGGAGGTGGTATACTACTGGGAAAGGTCTGAGGAACATTGATTATTGTAGTAGCGATAGAATAGCGCGAGAGATGCAACATTGCGGCGAAGAGAGAGAGACTGCAGAGAGTTGGTGAGTGGACGGGAGTAAATGATACGAAATTAAGGCTTTCCTTTTTACTTTGTCTAGGAGTGTGGTGTGAGAGGATCCTCCCCACACATGTGAACAATACTCAATACAAGGATGCACTGTGCCCCTGTACAGAGCCCGAAGCTGTGCAGGGGTAAAGAACCCCTTGAGGCGGTTGATCACACCCAGCTTCTGGGAGGCTGCCTTAGCAAGACTGGTAATATGGTCCTTCCAAGTGAGAGCAGAAGAAAAGGAAACACCGAGAATATTGAGAGAAGATGAAGGATTGATTTTCGTATTGTTGAAGAGTAAGGGATAGTCCTCTGGAAGTTCCGAACGGGTAGTAAGATGAAGAAATTGGGTTTTGGAAGAATTAAAGTATAATAAGGTTTTCTCTGCCCCAATTGGAAATAGTAGTTAGATCAGAAGATAAGTGTTGCATATGGCTTCAATACATTTGTTTTTTAGGGATTGCTGGCTGGGGCGTTCTTGTAAACTAATTGAGTAGCCTAGTGTAAGGTAGAGTCGTCTGTGTATGAATGGATGGGACTGGATGTACAGTTGAGAAGATAATTTATGAAAATTAGAAAGGCAATGGGAGATAGGACAGAGCCCTGAGGAACACCGGAGTTGATAGGATGAGGAAGTGAGCGATGGCCGTCCACAACCGCAGCTATGGAACGGAAATGAAAGGAAATTAGAGACAAAGGCACAGATGGAGGGATAGAAACAAGAGGAGGATAGTTTAGAAATTAATGATTTGTGCCAGACTCTATCGAAGGCCTTAGATATGTCTAGTGCAATAGAAAATGGCTCACCGAAGTCCCAAAAGGAGGATGACCAAGAGTTAATGCCTGGACACACAAAGAATGAAGCAATTTAAGTCATAGGAAGAGGGAAAAACTGATTCTGGAAGAGAGTTCCAGAGCTCAGCAGTTGAATAGAAGAAAGACTGAGAATAACGTTTCACTCCTGAGTTGGAGAGTTGCACAGAGTAGGGGTGGGATTGTGTTGCAAGACGGTTACTACGTACCCTATGTATAGGAGGTGGTATACACTGGGAAAGCTCTGAGGAACATTGATTATTGTAGTAGTGATAGAATAGCGCTAGAGATGCAACATTGCGGCAAAGAGAGAGAGAGATTGCAGAGAGTTGGGAAGTGGACGGGAGTTAATGATACGAAAGTCTTTCCTTTCTACTTTGTCTAGGCATGCGGTGTGAGAGGATCCTCCCCACACATGTGAACAATACTCAATACAAGGATGCACAAATATTATATATATATATATATATATATATATATATATATATATATATATATATATATATATATATATATATATATATATATATATATATATATATATATATATATACAAAGAGTAGCCTATGTGAAGGAAGGAAAGTTTTCGAAGCAATGGAAAGTATGTGAAAGGTGAAAGATTATAGAATGAAAAATAATATATGAGTCAGAAACAAGGGGAAATAGAGGGATCGGAAAACCTCGGTTGATATGGTGAGATGGTGTAATACAAGCGTTGGAAGGTAGAAAGTTGACTGGAGAACAGGCAGGAGAAGTGGTAATGAATGGGAATGAATGGAGAATGCTTGTGAATAGATGAGTGATAACTCAGTCGTAGGGAGAGGGGGTCGAGGGCCAGTTGGACTAGATAATAGTCAGTCAGGCACCTGGCCCGGGGAGCCGGTCTATGTTGTGAAGAGTCATGCCTGGAAGTTTTTTGTTTGTTTTTTCTTATTCTATGTGAAAAGGCAGAAATGCCTGTGGCAAGTGTCTCCCTCAGAGTTGAAAGAGTGACAGGGTCAAAATCAAGGGATTTTCGAGCCAAAATATCTGCACACATAGAGTTTGAAACAATTTAAGTCATAGGAAGAGGGTAAGACTGATTCTGGGAGAGAGTTCCAGAGCTCAGCTGTTGAATAGAAGAAAGATTGAGAATATTGTTTCACTCTTGGTTTGGAGAGTTGCACAGAGTAGGGGTGGGATTGTATTGCAAGACGGATGCTACATGCTCTACGAAGATGTGGTGGTATACACTGAGAGAGCTCTGAGGAACACAAATTATTGTTATAGCGGTAGAATAGCGAGAGAAATGCAACATTGCGACGAAGAGAGATAAACTGCAGAGAACTGGTGAGTGGACATGAGTTATTGAGACGGAAGGTTTTCTTTTCTAGAGTACCCTATGTATAGGAGGTGGTATACACTGGGAAAGCTCTGAGGAACATTGATTATTGTAGTAGTGATAGAATAGCGCTAGAGATGCAACATTGCAGCAAAGAGAGAGAGAGATTGCAGAGAGTTGGGAAGTGGACGGGAGTTAATGATACGAAAGTCTTTCCTTTCTACTTTGTCTAGGCATGCGGTGTGAGAGGATCCTCCCCACACGTGTGACCAATACTCAATACATGGATGCACTGTGCTCCTGTACAGAGCAAGAAGCTGCGCAGGGGTAAAGAACCCCTGGAGGCAGTTGAGCACACTCAGCTTCTGGGAAGCTATTTAAGCAAGAGTGGTAATATGATCTTTCCAAGAGAGATCAGAAGAAAATGAAACACCAAGAATATTAAGTAAGGCATTGTGGTGGTCGGCTATGCTGCGTGTTTGCCTGCTAAGACTGGAACCTCTCCGGGAGGTCTGGAACCTGGGTGTCTTTGCTGGGGACCCCAAATGAGTCTGGGTCTGTAGGTCTTTTCCTGGGCGACCTAGAAGTTATTGTTATTATTATTATTATTAGGGGCTCTAGCCCTAGCGGGGAACCCCTATTGTAATCATTAAATCTTCTTTTTTTTCCACATTATTTTTGTGCGCCGGTTTTTACGCAATGACTCTGGAACCGTTTGTTGTATCGGGACCAAACTTTCATACAAAGTGCGTTTTTGTATTGGGCAACTTTTGATATGCTTAACTCTTTCACGCTTTTATGACGCAGAGGTTGCCAGATTAGCAATAAGAAATAGAGTTCTCTCACTCTTATAATTACCTCTCCAAAATTAGTTTTTTGCCCACAGCTAACTCAAAGACAACTGCAGAGGTTGAAGTAACTAAACTAAAGGTTTCTAAATACCCCTGATGGAAACAAAGACTTTAAAGTATCCCTAATAGGCTCAAGATTGCGTCATAAGCGTAAAAGGGTTAACATCTAAAATGGCGGCCAGACACGTCCGTGGCAGCCGGTTTCCCGAAAATGTTCAGACTTAAATACCGTCTCTCCCACTCATAAGAAAAGATTGGGCTTTAGTATATGGACTCCACTACTAATGCTCCACAAATGTTTTGGAAAAGGTTTTGCTTTGCACGTGAGTTTTTTTCGGGCAATCTTGAAAAAGACGCAACTTACACTTAAAAATCCATATCTTGAAAACTACGTGAATGATCAAAGCCAATTTTGCATAGTTGGGTGAGGCTCGCAATTCCGAACGTCTTGGTACCAAAATAATAGACATTGGTGAAATAGTTTGGCCGCAGCATTGAAAACTGTCTATTCTGAAATTAGTACAAAAAAGTACTCTGTACCCACACCACGTTTTCAGTCCTCAGTCTCGGCTTCCCTCATTCCCTAGTTTTGCTAGTTTGTTAATTTCATTAATCGAGTTTAGGAGTAAAGTTGGTTGGTGGAGAGAACATAATAATTCATCATTCCGATCCATGCATTTTTAGATTTTAACTCTCTCAAAATGTTTTGAGTCCCTTCGAATTCCACCAATTATTTAATAACAAACCTACCTATACATACCTACCCGACCAAATAATAATGATAATTCAAATTTATTTTTGGTGAATAGCAGAGTATTGGCTAAGGTTTTTAACAATTCCTTACTTTACCAAATGTTTATTGTAATAACAATGATCTGGACCTTCACAGTTTTGACAACTTCCTGTGTGACTTACCCTGCCCTTCCTTCTTACCTCCCTCCTCCCTCATATAGTATCCTCATCGTTTTACTTTAAACTTATCTGGCAAAATTGTCAGCAGCCACTCTAGTGAATTTTCGGTTTTTAGTTTATTTGCCTTAATACTATTTATCCAAATAAAATACACATATCACTATTTATATCTAATACAACCATAGACAGTGCTATTACATATTATTTGAACATGATGTAGAAGTTATCAGTTGCTGTTTACCTTGAACAGTCATGACAGAACCGAAACCTTCTCTATGGGGTGTAGTGCGCAAAGATTATGACAATGATAGTTTCGGATATCTTACCTTTTCATCGGTACCTCCTGCAAGTATATCTATACTTACATATTCATACTGTACTGTATACACATTTAGATTATACTAACTGTTCTCAATTATGTAGTGCATTATTATAATTTTCTTCATTGTAGTTTATCTATTGATGTGCGAGTTCCTTCAATTTATTATCCTGTTCTTTCCAGAACTGATACAAAATGGCTTTCTTTTCTTCCATTCTATTCCTATTAAATATAAATGTATCTAGCATATAATTTTCATTATATTCATATGGTTGTTGTAGTTCTCCTATTGTAGTTCTCCAGGTTTCTGTGATTGCAATTATTGAAGCTTTGGCCTTATTAGCTAACAAGTTTATTTCTGACAATTTATGGTACATTGATCTGGCGTTAATGTGGATAAGATGGAGCCCTTTGTTGGTGAACACTCTGTATTCATCTTTGATTTTGAATGTGTCCTGGCTGGATTCTGAGTTGTTAATACTAGGTTCATTTACATTAATATTCGGTAATGAATGCAAGGCACAATTATTGCATATGTATTCCCGTTCTTCACTGTTGGTCTTCTTAGAGATGCACTTCATGTGAGCTACATTTTTACACATTACACAGTTTTGGATCTTCTGACATCGTATTATGAGAGATTCACAAACAAAACAAGTGGGTGCGCGATGTTGTACAGCTGAGTTCCTACATTTAACACATTCAACTTCGTTAATACTGTTAACGTAAGTACATCGGTTATGAACAATTTCATTACAACTGTTGCATTGTAAAAGTGTACTCCTATTGTTGAATCCAATATTACAGACTATACATAGTTTTCTCTTACTGTTTATCGTACGTCGAGGTGTGGTTTGGTCCGCGTCGATCAGCTGGGCGTGCGAGAGAGGGCGGGGGACACTCCCCGCGGTGGCACTGTGGTTGTTTGCTGTTGTTGTTGTTGTTTCCGTTGCCCGTTGTTGCTGCTTCACTGGTGATGTGTTTGCGAGTGCTACCTGCTTTTATAGTTGTTCTTGTAGCATGTTGTGCTACTTGGGTCGCCGATATCAGTGGTATTGATGGTACTGCTGAGGGTAGTGTTGTGTTGGTGGAGTGGTGGCGTTGAGGTGGTGGCTGGCTTGTGTGTGTGAGCGAGAGGGGAGGTTCAGGTGCCAGTTTGTTATAACAAATTTTTCTGCTAGGGACTGTTGAAATGTCGGTGTCTGCCTTACTTGATTTGTGGTGAGGTTTCTTCAACGTTGAGCTGGGGCCTAGGTTGGTCTCTATGTCTCCACAGCTAATTAGAGTGTAGCACAATAGGTGATGTAGCGAGGTTGTGCCAGACTGTTTGCTAAGACGCTGCGGCTTACCGAGATATGTAGATGCCCAGGCAGGAATGGTGACAATGATTTCACTTGTGTGTGATATCTGTGTGACGAGGTCCCTCAATACTTGTTTAGTGTTGACCTGGTACACTACCGGTCCCCTCTGCACCTGTATATCGGCACATCCCCTCTGGATGTTGAGAAGGATGATACACAGGGAGAGAGCTACGGTCATGCCCTTCAACCCTCTCGCCATCTTGGGCGCGGTCTCGATGCAATGGCTCAACAACTTTATTCCTACTCATAACATACCTCATAATACAAAAACTAGAAGCAGCAAACCTAGGCTTCAGAAATCACCTTGCAAGAATTCCAGCACTATTTAATGCCGATGACGGACTATTATTTGCCCACTTTATAGAAGAAACAAAAAGAGCAAAAACAGTATTGGAGGAGGCAGCTGGAGAATGTGGCCTAACCATCAACAAACAAAAAACAAATGTAGTTGCCTTTAACCCATTGAGCACCAGCTAATTATAAATAAATGTACATTGAGAGACCGGCCGATTTGGCCTTTTTTTTTTCTTAAATGGCTTAAATAGGTGAGAAATGAATAATAATAATAAAAAAAAAAAAAACTCACCTCGGTCATTTGGGGGTCATATGGGGGGGGGGGGGACAGCCTCAGACATCAGCTGATGCCGGGCGGCCTTCAAAGTTCCCGCCCGGCTAGTCACAGCTGAGCGCGGCAGCATGGCAGATGTATGATGCGTCCAGTTTTCGAGTGACGGTTATTTACACCACCCGAGCATCATGTGTGCCTTCATAGTTCATATACTACCAACATGTATCACATAATGTCATTATAAGTGAAGTAATAGTGTGATAAGTGCTTAGATATAAGTTTTTTAAGTGCTCACGAGTGGCAAGACCAGCGCGCGTCCCTGTTGCCATGGAGACTGGTGGCCATCATGGTCTCAGACAATAACAGAACGCACATACGTACACACACCCAGCTGACCGACACGCGCCCCCACCACTTTCCCTTACATTGTCTGTCTCTCTCAGTCGCCCTCTTTATTCAGTTCATACTTTATCGTATGTTTTATAGTTATAATATGGGTTTCACACATTGTTTTACGCACTTTTGACTTAGGAATATGCTATATTTACACTTATTGGTGTCCGTCACTGTTTTACGTATATTTGAGTGTCAATATCACTTACATATTGTGTTTGGCACTTTGTATATATTTATTATTTACACTTGGTTTTTATACACACACTTCACATTTCATAGCGTCTTTTATCGTAGTCTTTGAACACACTCTTTTAGAAATGCTCAAGGGTGTGATACTCCCTGAAGCAGTCCGGGAAACACAGTGCAACACCACATTCTCAGCACATATACCTGGTATCTGATCTCACAGGGTCCCTCTGTGTCGTGTTCCGGCACGCATGACACCGTCTTCGGGGTTTTTCCTTGTGTTCTGTGGGTGGCACATATTCAGGGAAGTGGCGTTCTGTCAGCCTGGCAACCCCTTCTCCTGTTGGCCGTCGATGGGCAGGGGGTTGCGGGGCGTGGGGGGCAGTCATGTTTTCCCTCAACATCTCCCTGGACAACTCGATGCAGAAGTTCTCCATCGTTTCCTGCTTGCCAGTGATTGTTGCGTGGAGTATGTGGCTGTTATAGAGGGTGATATCGAGGAGGTGGAAGAATAACTTCTTATACCGCCTCATCGTCTTCCTCGCACACTCAACTGGCGAGATGACAGCATCTGATTTGTCCATCAGCCGTATGTTGATATTATAATCACAGATGGCCAAAGGTTTCTTGATCATTTCGCCAGTTGCTCTGTCACGACGTATGCTGTTCTTGGAAGATGGGACGGTGGACTATTGTGAGGACGTTCACATCCCGGTTATCCATCCAGGACAACAGGAGCACATTGTTAGCCTGCTTATATATGATGGAGCCCTTTTCCCGTCTGGGTGGTAGTTGGGGCATGAAGATCTGAGTCCTCCTGATGGTGCCACAGACTCCTGTAGTGCGGCTATGCAGGAACTTGGCAAGGGGGTGGGCTGGTGTACCAGTTGTCCAAGTACAGTATGTGGCCCCTGTCCAAGTAGCCCTCCATCATGGTGATGACGATGGCCCCAGAAATGGCGTATGTCCTCGTACCACCAATTCTGTTTTCTTGCCTATATACAGAATTATGTCCTGGATGTAACCGGTTTGACAGTTACACATCATGAAGGTCTTCAGGCCATATCGATGTCGTTTGCTGGGCATGTACTGCCGGTTGCTAATATTCCCCCTCCACAGCAGCAAACTCTCATCAATAATGAGCTTCTGATGGGGGTTGAAGGCGGCAGCAAACTTCAGCTTCAGGTACTCGAAGATGGGTCTTATCCTCTCCATGGGGTCCTTCATTGCTCTTGGTTGACTTTGATTTCTGGTGTGGGCTGCCAGGCTGTCAATGAAATGTAGGTTCCCCATTATGGCCGTGAACCTATTTCTGCTCATTATTTGGCCAAAAATAGGGGTTCGGACGAGGGGATCCCAGGGCCAGTACGTTTTTATGGAGGATTTCTTTGTGACCCCCATCAGGATGACAATGGCCAAGAATGTGTAAAACTCTGGGACATCTAGGGCGGACCATGACAGCCTTGGAGAGTATTTTAGCTGTTCCTTTCCAGCCATGAAATAATAATTGTACCAGTTGGTCTGGTCAACAATTAGAGCCACGAAATTTGTAGTAAAAAAATGCAGGAAGATGTCAAGTCTCGTGGTCTGGCGCCTACGGTTTGGGAGCATAGGGCCGGCAATCCCAGCGCCAACAAAGTTGTAGTCGGTGGGCACAAAGATTTCTCCATCAACCCAATCCCACACGTCGAGTTGAGCGGTACCTTCATCGCCAGAATCGTCAGGAGGGAAGTCACCATCAGGGCGGTGGGAGGGCCTTGCCCTGCCTCTTGCCCCTGCCCTCAACCTCGGCCTTGGTCGAGCCAACCCAGCCCTTGCTCTCGCACCGCCAGGGGTGGAGCGTCGTATTAGGGTCACTTTAGAACCCCTTGGGCAATGCCCACGCCCAGGCCCACATATGTATGGTAGGGCGTTGCGCACGATCAGGGCGTTGTGGCGTCACAGGCGGTGATGGTGTCTGAGTGTCGTGTCTGTGGGAGGTCCCAGGCTGAGGAGAAGGTACAGGTGAGTATGGTAGTGGTCCGGGAGGTGATGGTGGGGGCGAAGAATGCGCTGAGTCATCCCGGGCTGATAAGGGAAACAGGCGGCGTGCGAGGTGGCGTGGGTGGCGTGGTGGAGATGATTCTAGGGCAGGCATATCCTCATCTGTTTCATCTGAAGAAGAAGTCAATGGCTGCGCTGCTAAGATGGCTGCACCCCTGCGCGACCCATAGAAAGTGTTAGGGGTTGGCGCTTTTAGTGGAGAGGCAATGCAGGGTGGTGGTGAAGGCAAACACGGGGGAGGACCACGGTGAGGCACGTGTGATGTCGGACCTTGACCCCCCTCATCTTCAGCTCTTCTCTTCTCAGCCCTACGATGAGAAAGTGGAATGTTGAGGAAGGCCATGGGATCAGGGTTATCTGCCTCATCCTCATTATCCTCTTCCCCACTTGCTGGGGAGTCCACTTTGTCACAGGGAGCAATGGGGGAGCAATAGCTACTCTCCTCCCTTTCTTGTAACATTGCGAAGCGATGAGAGATGGGGACAAAGGGTTCCTCCTCATGCATGTCATCTATCTCGGCCAAAGTGGGACTATATTCTTCCTCTGAATCGTTATCTGACTATCCAGTGTCACTATGAGGCACATCACTCTCATCAAGTATGGCCATGGCATCGTCAAGGGATATTCCCCTGCTTGGGTAACGACGTGGTAAATCCGACATGGTGTTGCACTCGCGAGATGTATGGGTAAACTGACTTTCCTTTGTCACGCGCGTCCCTTGTCCCAACAAACCTAAATTTGGGTGTTGCCATACATTGCCTACATCCTAAGGAATATCCTATACAAATATCAAGCCTATAGCTACCATAGAACAAGAGTAAATAAGGTCGAAAGTCGTGGGGAGATAAGAGGGTACAGTGTTTTTCACCTCCTCCCCCGCATAACCACCCGCCTGGCAGGACTTGGGGGATAGCTGTATATGGTCAAGTAATGCCTACATCCTAAAGTGTATCTCACACAAATTTCAAGCCTCTAGCTCCCATACGACAGGAGTAAATAAGGTCGAAAGTCGCGGTGAAGTAAGTGGGTAAAGTGGCGCCACTAATCCGCCCGCCACCACCCGCGCGGCCTGTCTGGGCGGTTGCCGCGTACCGCCACTGTTCGGCAACACCCTAAAGTATATCCCATACCGATCTCAAGCCATTTCCTTCCATACGAGCCAAATAATAAAGGTTGAAGTGGCGGACGCAATGTTTGCGTCGCTGGGGTTCAGCGTTACATACATTGTCGTCGCTGGTGTTCTGTGGGTTAATACGTTTTTCCCACCACATGAAATAAAAAGTATAGCAGTAACAAACAAGATCAAATACTTAGGGGTCACAATCACAAACAACAGAAACTGCTTTGGAGAACACAAACAAGAAAATATTCAGAAGGCGAAAAAAATAGCTATCGTTTCATACTTTGTTATGGCGAGAAGCTGCAATAGGATGCTTACCGAAAAAAACCTATTGGAAAGGCCTGGCTCTACCTGCAGTACTGTTTGCAACAGAGGTTATGTGTTTCACCAAAGAAGAAATGACAAGTCTCCAAACCACTGACAACCAAGTATATAGAAGCATCCTATAGACTCCACTGTACACAGCATGCTGTGCTCTACGAGCTGAGGTAGGGGCATCATCAAGCAAATCAAGAGACATGACATCAAAACTTCTGTTTGTGAGGCATATAATAGCTGACAATGCAAACCGACTACTGAAGGAGTTATTCCTACACCAATATGAGATGAATGATACCATATGGATGAGGCAAATCCAATCACACCATATAATAATAATAATAATAGTAATAATTCTTTTTTCCAGACACAGATAATAAATACAGTCCATTTAGGGTGGCTCTCTTGACCTTGCACCACAAATGGGCCGTGTACATAGAGGAACAATATGTCCGAAACAAAGTGACTTTAGTTTCCAAATTACACATGTGGAATTTCCTTAAGATGGTGTTACCACGTAAATAGAGCTGTCTGCGCTGACGGCCGGTATCTGCATCATCTGAGCAATCGTTCGAGATAATGTGTCCCAGGTATTTTATTTTGTTTACTTCTTGAATAATTTTACTATTGAGTGAGAATTTAGGCAGTTTAGTTTTATACAGTAATTTTGATCTAAATATAAGAACAGCCCTTTTCAGTGGGCTAAATTTAACACAATGTTTGCTACCAAAAGTTTCACATATTTCAAGTAGTTTGCTCAGACCCGCAGAAGACGGTGCCATAATGACCAGATCATCAGCATACATGAGATGGTTGATGATTTTATTCCCACCATAGCACCCAATCTGCTCTTTATTTAATTTATCACTTAATTCATCCATATATACATTGAATAAGTAAGGTGAGAGAATACTACCCTGTCTTACACCATTGGTTACTGTAAAGGAATCCGAAATAATGTTACCCAATCTTACAGTAAATGTTTGATTGGCGTACCAATACTTCAAGAATCTCAGTATATAGGATGGCACTCCCCTTATTGCTAACTTATCAAACAGGATATTGTGGCAGACTCAGTCAAATGCCTTACTAGCACCAAGAAAGCATGCACAAATAGAGCTGTTTATTTTGATGTAGGCTACCCATCCACTAGCTCCTTCAGAGCGTAGATGCACGTATGGTCCGTACCATGATTCTTTTAAAAAACAAATTGATTACTATTAGTTGAGATATACACTGAGTTTCTTCTAAATAATTAACTCTAGTATCTTACTTACAATACTCGCAAGGGCAATAGGTCTATAATTGTCTTTTGATGTGATTTTGCCACCCTTGTCTTTAATTACTGGTATCAAGGTAACAGACATCATAGATTCTGGCAGGAAACCATGGAATAGAAAGCTGGTAAAGCAACTGGTGAGTTTCTCCAAGAGGAGAGTGGAGGAATACTTCAAATGTTCAGCAGTCGATGACCTCACAACAATTAAAGTAGCTGAACTGAAAATAAAAACTAAAGAGCGGGAGCCGGGAAACCGAGACTGGGAGAGAAGAAATGAACACAAAATCAACTCTCAATGTCTACAGAAAATTCAAGAACAACATCAAGGAGCAAACCTGGTTCGACAACACTGAAAGATCAAGCCTATTAGTAAGAGCGAGAACAAAGACCCTACAACTTAATTGGAGGAAGAGACATAAATTTCAAGACACCAAATGTCCCGCATGTGAAAAGGAGGAGACACAAGAACATTTCCTACTATACTGCAGGGCATATGAAGACATAAGAAGAGAAAATATTTTCCCTGAAGACAACGAAGAAGAGGAGGGCCGAGGACCAGATGGCACAACTTGCCTACCACTATTGAAAAACTACAGTGAAGACGAAGCGGAAGATAGGAAGATTGGAGAGAGAGGAAGATGCAGCATTCTTCTCCAAGGACACAAAGTACCTCGAGTTCTTCAAAAGCATTGAACAACATCTCCACATTAATGCCCTGAATGTACGACTAAACAAAGATAAGGGCATACTGGCAGTGGATACTGACACTGAACTTAGCACCTCAGTAATAGAACATGCTCTACAAACCATCAAAATCGGACAATGGGAAGTTACAGTGTCTTTACCTAGGGAAAACCAGCAATTCTCCCATGGTGTCATAAGCATTCCCACCTACATAACCGTAGAGGAGTTCACCAGCAGTCTACAAGAAACTGACATAGGCCTAGGCAGTAATATAGTCAATATCATTAGATTTAAGGACAAAAATTATACTACCGGGGAGCTGTTCCCCTCAAACAAAGTGCGGACCACTTCTCGATCCCCCTTCCCCAAAACTATCCAAGTTGCCACCTTCCAGCGCACCGTCACCCCCTACACCCCACCGCCCCTCTGCTGCAGGAAGTGCAAAAAATGGGGCCACATGATCGAAAGCTGCCGAGCACATCGATCCGTTGTGCCAAATGCGATCAACAACATCCAACCAGTGAATGCACGAGCACAGAATACAGATGTCCAAACTGCAATGGAGACCACCCATCCACCTCAAATACCTGCTCAGAATTTTTTAAAGCAAAACACCAAAATAACCCTCAGGAAGCCAGTACTGCAAATCAATGCCAGGAACAAGCTGCATCACTACCACCAGCAAGGGAACATGGTGCATCAGTGCAAACTGTGCAACCAGAATACCGTCCGCTAGGGGGAAACAAGCCTAATCCTCAACACCACAAGGCCCACGAATGCACATGGGACTCCAGGCCCAGCACATAATTCTCTCATATCTTACAGAATCAAAACCCCACAATTATGACATCCCACAATTATCAAACAAACTTTCCCACCCACCCACAACACAACTCAAACACTAGGCCACAAAACACCACACAAGCACCAAACCCCAAAGACCAAGGCAAACACGTCAACATATTAACACCATAACATCACTGCCAATGGAGGAGCAGCTACACATAATGGCCTCCATCATTAGCAACCTCCAACATGCTGTACAAACAAAAAATAATGACACTGATACAGATGGTGGACCATCTTCCACCAACATAAGCATACCACCACCCTCACAACAACCAGACCCCCCCACATATGCTTTGCCCAGTCCCTCCACCAGGCCCACAACCCCCCTACCACACTCATCACATACTGCAGCCATAACTATAACAACATCATCACCATCAACACCAACACCACCTGCATCCACAACAAACACAACACCTACAGTACCAGTAGCTACAACAGTCACAGCACCATCAATACTGGAAGGCTACAACTGCAACAGCCACAACACCACCAGCACCAGTAGCTACAGCTATCACAACACCACCAGTAACGGTAGCTGCAACTAGCACAAGTTGCACAACACCTCTAGTACCGGTAGATACAACTACCGGTACCACAGCACCACCAGTAATGGCAGCAAATACATCAGCCCCTACAGCTTCACGCACCCCACAACCATCACCAAAGTCACCAGAGTGCACGATGACCCAAGTCAACTCAACAGAGCAACAGCCCACGGAACAACAACAACAAATAATAATAACTGATACTGGTACCAGTACTGAGAATACCAGCCAACCCAAGAGCATCCCAACCGAAAAAAGCCCAAAATGAAAGTAAAAAAACACAAACAAAAACAACCGACAGTAAAAGCCAAGGCCAACGAAACCCCACCATCAAAACGGCAAATTTCCAGCACCCAAAAAAAAAAAACAACAACACCAAAACAACACAAAAGAGAGAGAGGTTCTGGAAGTGTTAGTAAATGCCAGGCTGGATGTATGTGGAATGACAGAGACCAAATGGAAAGGTTCAGATGTGAGAGAGTGGGAGTGTAGAATGGGTGTGTGTGCTGGAGTGAGTGAAGGAACAGCGAGAGAAGGTGCATGTTTGTTTGTAAGTAGCAAATGGAAGGAATGTGTAAGAGAGTATGGGTCTGTGGGTTCAAGGATTGTGTGGGTGAGAATGAAAGTAGGAATACAAACGTGGGTGATTGTATGTGTGTATGCCCCGACAGAGGATATACTTGAAAGAAAGAAAGAGGAGTTCTGGATGAATGTGGAGGCGTGCCTGGAGAAGTTTGACAAGAACGAAAGAATATTTCTGATTGGAGATATGAATGGTAAGGTGGGTGATAGGAAAGTTGAGGGAGTGGTGGGATGGTGGGGGGTACCATCAGAGGTGAATGGGAATGGTAGTGTACTTGTGGACGTATGTGTGGGGAGGAGGCTGTGGATAGCCAACACCTTCTTCCGACACAGAATGATCCACAGGTACACATGGAAACGGATGTTGACGATGAAGGATAAGACAGTGGTGGAACGAAAGTCATTGATTGATTATGTATGTGTGGATGAACGAATGAAGAAATCTGTGATGGATGCTAGGGTGTATAGGGGTATTGGAGGGGGTCTGTCTGATCATTATGTAGTGGTAGCTAAGGTTAGGATACAAAAGAAGTGGGTGAGGAGAGCTGGAGGGAGGCGAGAGGAGGGTGGAATGGTGAGGAGGGTGGAGAGGTTGCAGGAGGAGGAAGTCAGGGAGGAGTACAGGAGAGCAGTGGAAAGACGACTAGGTGGGTTCGACCTGGAAGTTATGGAGGAAGTGGAGGAGATGAACAAGGTGTTTAAGGATGAAATCTGTGCAGCATGTGAGGAGGTGTGTGGAGTGAGGAGAAGAGGGAGGGGAGTGAAAGGTACAGCATGGTGGACAGAAGAGGTAAGAATAGCTGTGGAAGAAGAGAAGAAAGCATATAGAGAGTGGTTGGGTAGTAGAGGGAATGAAGATTCCGAGAGACAGAAACGAGCGAGGTATGTGGAGAGTAAGAGGGTGGTGAAGAGAGTAGTGAAGGAAAGTAAGAGAAGAGTAGATGAGGAATTTGGAAGGAATCTGAGTGTAAAATGGAGGGAGAGTAAGAAACTGTTCTGGAAAGAAGTCAAGAAAGTTAGGGAAGGTAGCAAGGGAAACAGTAAGGGTGTGAAAGATAAGAATGGGAGAATGCTAGCCGAGAAGCAAGAGAGAGTCGAAAGATGGAGGGAGTACTTCAGTGAGTTGCTAAATGTAAGGAATGAAGAGCCAGCAAACATAGCTGGATATGGTATGGGAGGGAGAAGAAGAGAAGTAGTGGAGGAGGAGGTGGGGATCAGGAGGTCAGAAGTGTGGGAAGCTATGAAAAGAGTGAAGTTAGGGAAAGCACCAGGAACAGATGGAGTGTGTGGGGAAATGTTGAGGTATGGTGGTGAGATAGTGATAGAATGGGTATGGAAAATGTGCAAACTAGCATGGGAGAAGGGGAGTGCACCTGATGACTGGAAAACTGGCATAATAGTCCCCCTATATAAGGGGAAAGAGGAGTGTGTGGTAACCACCGAGGAATATGTCTTCTAAGCGTAGTAGGGAAGGTATACAGTAGGGTAGTGATTGAGAGAGTGAGAGTGAGAACGGAGAAATGGATAGGCGACGAGCAGGGAGGTTTTAGGAAGGGAAGAGGATGTGTAGATCAGATTTTTACCCTGAATTGTGTTGTGGAGAAGTATCTGGAGAAGAAACAAAAGGTGTATGTTGCCTTTATGGACTTGGAGAAGGCCTATGACAGAGTGGATAGAGAAGGTTTGTGGAAAGTACTAAGAATATACGGAGTAGAGGGCAAGTTGCTGAAAGCAGTGAAGAGCATGTATGAGGGTGCAAAGGCGGCAGTACGTGTGGAGAGTGAGCAGAGCGAGTTCTTTGACCTGAATGTTGGTTTGAAACAGGGGTGTGTGATGTCCCCGTGGTTGTTTACTGTATATATGGATGGAGTCATGAAAGAAATACTATCAAGAGCAGTGGATGTTGGTGTATCGCTGAAAAGGGAGGGAATTGAGTGGAAGCTACCTATACTGCTGTTTGCGGATGATACAGTTCTGATGAGTGATAATGAATGGGAGTTGCAGGGTCTGGTAAATGAGTTTGGAACAGTGTGCAAAAAACGGAATTTGAAGGTAAATACCTCAGAAGGGTAATCAGTGCCAATCATCAGCCAAATCTAGCCAAGCGTCAGATGCCAACCCACCTCCCCCTCCAAAAAAATAGCCACTCATACTCTCAGCATCCCGGTTCCGTGCTTAAGGACACAGGATTTGAGAGTTGCCTTGAAGGACGGGCCCCGGTTGCACCTGGGTTCGTTCCGTTCATTCCTCTCGGCCTGGCCCAAGAAAACCTGGGCCCGGAAGGTAGTGAGCAAAGAAATCACCTGGCGGTGGCGCCGGCGGCCTCGACTGCGTCAGCCGCGGGAATACACCAATGTGTCTCAGGAGGGGGAGGCTCTACTTCAGTAAATGATTACCAAACAGGTCCTTATCCCGGTCAATGCCAATCATCCAGTATTCACATCAAGACTCTTCTTAGTGCCAAAAAGGGACAGTGTGCAGATGCGACCAGTTCTAGATCTCTCGCACCTGAATACCTTTATAGATAATTCACCCTTCAGGATGCTGACAGTTCAGCAACTCAGACTCGCACTTCCGCCCCATGGTTGGATGTGCTTGATCGATCTCAAAGATGCCTATTGGCATGTCCCTATAAACAAGCGGTTCCAAAAATTCCTCACTCTGAGGGTCAGGCAAGAGACTTATGTCTTCCAAAGAATGCCTTTCAGATTGAACCTGGCACCGAGAGTTTTCACAAAACTCGTCCGGCAAGCTCTTTTACCCCTGTTAGTCCAGGGCATACAGGTGTTTTGGTATCTGGACGACTGGCTGGTAGTGGCGAGCTCTATGGAATTATGTCAAGATCATGTAAACCAAGTGTTAGCTCATGTACAAACCCTAGGGTTCAAGGTGAACTTAGCGAAGTCTCGCCTTGTCCCCACAAGGACTATTCAGTGGATAGGGCTGGTCTGGGACACCGCCAATCTGACTCTTACTCAGAGTGTGGACAACCGAAACAGATTTCAAAAGAAACTGTTCCGTTTTCTCCACAGTCTGGATACGACCAGGAAAACGTGGGATTCCCTGATCGGCTCTCTCAACTGGATACAATTAACTGTAAAGTTGGGCCGGTTGAAAGTCAAGCGATTAATCCTGGAAGGCAACAAAGATTTCCCTCTCTCGCCGGAGACGGAATTATGGCCAATTCCTCCATTAATCCACAGCTTACTCTCGGTCTGGGCCAAGCAAGAAGTCCTCTACTCTATCACAACATGAGTTTCTCCCCCTCCTATGGTATGGGTAGACACAGACGCCTCGGGGGCACTAGGGTGGGGCTATCAGTCCAACCTGGGCCATCAAGGTCAAGTCACCTGGTCAGACGACAATCAGTCACATATCAACAAGCAAGAGCTTTTAGTCCCTCTCTTTTTTCTCCAAATTCACGGCATGACTTTGAAAAACAAATCAATAGCGTTCCGAATGGACAACCAAAACTGCAGTTTATTGTATTCAGAAACAGGGCTCAGTGAGGTCGCGAGAGTTGCTGAAGGTTTCCGAACATATTTTTGCCCTGGCCGAATCGCTAGGCATTTTCCTGCATGCAACATATCTCCCTGGCGTGGCGAACGTCTGGGCAGACGCTCTTTCTCGCCGGCGGAGCACTCTAGTAGAATGGACAATCAAACAGGCTATCTTCGACAAGATGATTGCGAAGCTGTCCCATCCACAAGTGGACTTGTTTGCATCCACAGAGAACCACAGACTCCCCATCTTCCTCACTCGTCAGGGGGTAACCCCGGCAGGGGGACCCGATGCATTGTTGGTAGATTGGAACAGGTGGACCTCAATCTATCTGTTTCCTCCACCCGATTCCGTGCTAATGTGCAAAGTAATTCACAAGCTGAGGGATTACCGAGGCCGAGTCGCGATGATCGCGCCGCTATGGCCAGCCCAGGTATGGTACCACCAATTGCAACAGTTGCAGGACCCCGGTATCCCTCCCGGTCTCCGCTTGCCACTTGGAAACAATTGGCAACCTTCGGACCTCGCTCAGTTTTGCCTTATAGACATTTACTATGCCAAATGGTTAGCTCAATTTGGGGAATGTGTCACTAATAAATTGATGAACCAGTACACTCTGTCTACCAGGAGACAATATCAATCCCATTGGAAAACCTTCACAACCTGGATTGTAGAGTCAGGGCAAACGACTGCCTCAGGAGCTTTAATTTTCAAATATTTAGACTATCTATTCGAGCAGAAACATTTTTCAGTAATCACGTTAAAAAATCATTTGTCTGCCATTAGAACCCCCTTTTTTTATCTCACTGGCCTTTCCATACCGCAGGCGGAGGAGAAAGGGTTTATGAGGGTGTGTTTCAAGCTATGTCCACCACCCCGTCAGCTCATGCCCACCTGGTCACTTGATAAAGCCTTATCAGTACTTCAATCGCGCAAATATAATAATGCGCCGGATTTTGATTCACTGTTGAAAAATGCTGTATTCCTCATGGCTCTAGACCGGAAACCGGATGTCTGAGCTGGCGGCGATGACCAACGAACCTAATTGCCTTAGGTTTGGGAGACTGCACGATCATGTACAAATCGCGCCGTCTCCCACATTTATTGCTAAGAACGAACATTCTGACATGTATTTTCTGAATTTTCCGTCCCAGCTTTAACACCTTACGAGCGGCCTATGCGGTTTATTTATATGTACCGCACAGCGGGGTGTTTTTAGCCAAAATAGGGCTGTTTACGTGATCATTTTCATGCCTAAATAAGACCCAGAACGTAAAACAAGTACCTATCCCTGAAAGGGCATAAACAGAGCTTTCGAATGACACCATAACGATCCTTGTATGATGGATAGTTTTCTTGCAATAACCGTGCAACGCGAGTGCAAAAAGCAGGTAATTCGGTACTTTCGGTACATAATTGAGTATGTAGCGAGTGAGAGAGGGAGGAGGGAGCTGAGATTTGTGTCAGTAGGTTCGCCGCGGTGGTCTGGAGCAGTCATACGCTCGCTAGTCTCCTGCCACCACTTGTCTCTCTCTCTCAGCCACATTACGTGCTGAAATTGCCACTCGACCTATGTCGAGCGCCGCCACATAGTCCAGCTTTTTTTAACTCGACTTATGTTGCTCGCCGCTAATTAAGGGTTAAAGGGCCTCACTCATCACCTCTTATGTCCTGTGCAAGCACTCACAAAGTTTATGAGCGCTGCACAGCCTAGCCAACCATGTGCATTATGGGTAAACCAGGCAGGTAAGCATGTTACGAAACGGAAGTTAGCTTCCTTGCTTGTGGACGTTATTAGGGAAAGCAATCCCGGCGTGATAGGCAGGGCTCAAAATATCAGGAAATGGGCACTCTCTCTCAGATTTCTGCCAACAAATTTCATTAGAAGACATTGCTAATACTCAATTATGGGCTTCCAATCACGTTCTTAACACACTACCTGTCTGTCGCTCTAGATAAACCAAAGCGTACCTGTGTAGCTTTACGTCAACGGGTACAGTAGGTAATGTTCTATTATGTATAAGTTTTGTTGTTAAAAAGGGGGGGGGGGTGCGGAATAGTCCATATCCCCACTGTGCCCCTGAATCACGAGCTGTGATAGGACGGGTTCTACAGTCCAGTATTATTTTTTATGTTAATTCTAAGAAGATATCTCGCATAGTTGCAACTATGTATGTTTTACCAAATTGTACAAATATATTTACTGTACAAATAATTTTAAGAATGGAAAGAATAACTAGTGCAGAGTTATAGTTCTAGAGAACACAAGCGTGTCCCACTTTATCATGCATACTATCTAATGTAAAGATCTGACCATGAGCTAGCAGTTTCTTAATGTCACACACTGCTTGCAAATCTTTTATACTGTTTTATACATATTTTATTGCATACAATAAAACTTTAAACATTTTATTTGGATTCTTCTTCCCTAAGGTTAGGATATTTTACGAATGTCCCGCCTCCAGTCTTGCTAATCAAGCGAAGTCGTCAATGATGAAGGGCCCCTATTAACCCTTAATTAGCGGCGAGCAACATAAGTCGAGTTAAATAAAGCTGGACTATGTGGCGGCGCTCGACATAACTCGAGTGGCAATTTCAGCACGTAATGTGGCTGAGAGAGAGAGACAAGTGGTGGCAGGAGACTAGCGAGCGTATGACTGCTCCAGACCACCGCGGTGAACCTACTGACACAAATCTCAGCTCCCTCCTCCCTCTCTCACTCGCTACATACTCAATTATGTACCGAAAGTATCGAATTACCTGCTTTTTGCACTCGCGTTGCACGGTTATTGCAAGAAAACTATCCATCATACAAGGATCGTTATGGTGTCATTCGAAAGCTCTGTTTATGCCCTTTCAGGGATAGGTACTTGTTTTACGTTCTGGATCTTATTTAGGCATGAAAATGATCACGTAAACAGCCCTATTTTGGCTAAAAACACCCCGCTGGGCGGTACACATAAATAAACCGCATAGGCCGCTCGTAAGGTGTTAAATTATAGGTTTGATTCCCGAACGGAAGTAGAGAAAACCTAATATTTAGTAGGGCCCCGTAATCATTGACGACACTGTCCCTCCCGACCATCCCACTTCCCATTCGTTGATTTCTATAGTTTATTCTTGGTATATCAGTGAAGGACGAAGATGGCCGGTGGAGGGCCTGGTGTTGGGGAAGCAAAACATGAGAAATCCACGCATATGGCAAGTCATATGATAACAGATATTAAGTTATTTTTTATTTTTTATATTTTACAGAGTTTTTTTCTGTAGGGTACCCGATCAAAATGACGATCCCATAAGGGAATTAAGCGTGCACTTATGACGAGTACTCCATGATACTTCCGCGCGGGCTATTCAAAATGCTGGCGCAGGATGTTGAATGGAGACTATTATTATTAATAGGCGAAGTCGTCAATGATTACGGAGCCCTACTAAATATTAGGTTTTCTCTACTTCCCTTCGGGAATCAAACCTATAATTTAGTAGTGGCCCCGAAACTATTGACGATGTAGGGCCCTCCCTTCTATCCCCTTCCTATTCGTTTGGGGGACTGGGGACAGAGGTGCATGGGGGCTGTTCGTTCGTGGCCACCCCTTCGGGGATCAAGGCGTCAGGCAATAGATAGATAGATAGAATAATTCTAACTATCTATCTATCTGATATATATACTGTACTAGCATGGGTACCCGGCGTTGCCCGGGTAATCACCATAATCACCATCACTACTACCACCACTACTACTACCATAATCACCATCATCAATCACTACTACCACAATCATCACAATACTACTACTACCATAATCACCGGCTTCGACCTCCCTGTACATCATTAAACGGCGACCTCGATTTCGGCCGCTAAATGACCTCCGATTTTGGATCTGACCTCATCCGTGCACCCATTTTGGGGGACTGCGAACAACTTTCGTTCCATAAACCTTTTCGATCGGAGGCCTCCTTCTGCCCCAAACGGCCATTTTTTTCGCATTTTTTTCGCTCCTGTATACTACACAAGTTCTGCCGAAAATTTTATTAAACAAAAGTGTCTCTGATTTCCACTAAACTCGCCTAAAACCATCTCCAAAGCCTGGGCTTTCCAACGGTGCCCCACACTCCCACCTGGCACCAAAACTGTGGGAGGAGTTTAGTAACAAAGATCGGGTAGGTCGGGTAACTGACAGACAGACAAACATTGACCTTTATTTATTCAGATTTTTTTTTTTCGGCATCATTTATTACCATGGCTATTTGAACCTGCCTCGTAGAAACAATACGGTACGGTACTTATGACAATGAAAGCGTAGTTTTTTATCGTTTTCTATTGTATATATATATATATATATATATATATATATATATATATATATAAATACCGATATATATATATATATATATATATATATATATATATATACAGGTACACCATCATATCACCTCTCTCTCTCCTCATTAATTTTCTCCCTCTCAACTTATTCATCCCTCTCCGTGACTGACTCTCAAAATTAATTATCCTTTTCCGTCTTATTTCATCCTCCAGTCATCTTCTGGCTAATGTAGTTTTTGTTTCAAAGTGTCATGCGTTTTCATAAATTCTTGATAGTTGAAGAGTATATATATATATATATATATATACACACACGCACACACACACACACATATATATATATATATATATATATATATATATATATATAGAGAGAGAGAGAGAGAGAGAGAGAAATAGAGAGAGACTGAAGGATGACCTAATGCAGGGAGTAGATTGTGGTGAAGAAGGGAAGAGATTGTAAGATAGTGATTTTAAGTGTTTACAAATAAAGAGATACTGTAGAAAAAATATACAAATAGTTAGATAGATAAACAGACAGATAGAATGACCAAGGGTTTGTGCAGATTGTGAATGTATGTACAGCAGGTATTTTTTTTTTTTTTTTTTAGAAAAATAAATTCCCCCTCAGATTCCTTATTATTTAGAAAGATTAAGACAGTGGATTCTAAAATTGGAAATGGATCTTGGTGTTCTGATTACCAGTTGCCTAAAGTTTTCCAAACAATGCCCCGAAGGAAAGAGATACATTGTATTGTTGGGCTTTATTAAAACACAGTTGCAATATATGAATAATATGACCCATTCAGAAGTAGAATATGATGTGTTATTATGGTCTCCAGTACTAAGTAGACATAACACGAGTAATAGAGTTAGAATTATGATAATTCTGAATGGATGGGACTCGTCAAACTAGTGGCAAATCAAGTAACTTAGGTATATATTATTTCAAGCTAACAAGGAAAAGATATGAATTTTGACCAAATTGGTATCTACTAGTACAACTATTAATAGGCATTGTAAGTCATCATGAGCTGTTAAAACATGTCATAAGAGTATTTGTATTTATCGTAATCTGTGCATACTTTACATAAAACAATATGTAATTTGTATCAACAATTATTTTATGTTCCAAATTGATTCAATCATCTAACCCTCTCGGGCTCAGATCGCGATTTGCTGGGTTTATAGCATATTTAAAACTATAAAAAACACATACTTTGTAGTAACATAATTACTATCCATATGATTAGCGTGTTCTATACTGAATGACTCATTAGTGAAGCTTTCAAGATGCATTAAATGTACACAAATATACTTACAGTGCCCACTAGACTGGCTAAGTGTGTGAGTTATAATTAACGCACATATAAATTTCCACTTATCTCGTTCAGATGTTTCTCATTATGCAAGCAACAACCGGAAAAGTAAATATATTAAAACTCTGACTAAAAGGAAAGTCGCCAGTAAAACTGTTCTTACCTTCATTAACCCTTCTTTGGCGGCGCGCAACTTATGTCGTGTGAAATAAATTTGGACTAAGTGGCGGTTCACAACTTATGTCGTGTGCCATTTTCAGCACGTAATGTTGCAGAGAGAGAGAGCTGAGCGGTGTGAGGAGCGTAGTAAGGCTATGACCGCCGCCCACCACCGCGGTGGGCCAACTGAAGTGAAAACCACCCTTCCATCCCCCCTCACACTTGCTACACAGGGAATTATGAAGGGAAAGTACCTAATTACATGGTTTTTGCACTCGTGTTGCGCGATCGTTGCAAGAAAACCAGTGGCCGTACAAGGATGGTTGGGGTGTCATTGGAAAGCTCTGTTTATGCCCTTTCAGGGATAGATACTTGTTTTACGCTCTGGGTCTTATTTAGGCATGCAAATGATCACATAATCAACCCTGTTTAGGGTAAAAACACCCCGCTGGGCGGTACATATAAATTACCGCCTAGGCCGCTCATAAGGTGTTAAGGATGATAAATAAAACATATGATGAGCATCTTAGAGAGTCAAACTTATTTAGCTTGACAAAGCACACAATTGGGGGGGGGGGGATTTTTGTTATGTACTCTTCAACAATACACAAATTATTCGTTCATCCTCTCTTCTTATATTTTTGGTTTCTTTTTGTCCTGACCTTTCTTGGAAAGACCATATTACCACTAATGCTAAAATAGATTCCCAGAAGTTAGGTGTGCCTAACCGTCTCCGTGGGTTTTTCACCCCTGCACAGCTTCTTGCTCTGTACAGGGGCACGGTATACCCATGTATTGAGTATTGTTCACATGTGTGTAGAGGTTCCACCCATACCGTATGTCTTGAAAGGGTAGAGTCAAAAGGAGTTTGTCTCATTAACTCACTTCCCCTTACTAATTTCCTACAATCTCTCTCTACATGCTGCAATGTTTCATCTCTCTCATTCTTCCACCACTATAACATTAATCAGCTAGCTACATTAGTGTATACCTCTGCCCTTAAGGAGAGTGGGGGGCACCCGCCTTTCAACACACTCCCACCCTTATTCTGTGTAACTTTCCAACCCAAGAGTGAACCAATTTTTCCAGTCTTTCTTCTACTCGACAAGTTAGCGTTAGAACTCGCTCCATCAACTTGTCTTCCCCTCCTATGATTTACGCTGCTTCATACTCAGTGTGTCCAGGCATTATGACTTTAACGTACCTTGAATTTGTCTCTCTATCACTCTTTCATCTTTGGGGGAGACACTTGTTACAGGCAGCTTTGCATTTTGTATCCTTCATAAGCATAGACAAAAAATCATAAAAGACCATGATTATTTACAGTAGATGTCGGCAAGTACATTAAAGTTGACCAGATGAAATGGTTCTACAATTATTTAAAAGAGTTTTGAGGGGGTAGTGCTTGTTTTATGGCCTTTGTACTTATTGATTTATATATTATCGAGTTTCCTCGCTAGACCTCCATCAAGATAAAAATAGCACCCCCTCTACGGTACATCCTTTCAAGATAAATTTGTACATTTTTTGATAGAAAAATATCTCGGCCGAAGACCATTTCCTTCTAAAATTACAGGCTCGCTCTCCCTCGCCAAAAAAAAACTAAATTGCATGAAAGGCCATAATATTGACAAAAAAATGGGGCGAAAGGTCTTATAGTCGCCAAACTAATGAAACGAATGTCAAAACTAACATGCTAAACATGAGGAAGAAGGAGGTCCAGAAAAAGAGACTATTAACCCCTCAACCCTTTCCCTGCGGGAGACGTTCCCGAACGTCATGGCAATTTACAGCAATCTACAGGCTTTTAAAGCCTCTTAAAGCCTGTAAAATCGAGTGCAAGGGAGCGGGAGCATGATAGTCCACCCGTCCTTCTCCCAGCCAGGCAGCTGTGTCACTGAGGGCTCTGAGTCAGAGTCTCGCGAGATATACAGTGCTGCCAAAGGTAAATGTAGCAAGAAATTAGCGAGAATTGCTAATTTTAGCGAATGTCTATGGTAGCGCTGTGGGTGAACTCCGCGAGCTACGAAGCTCGTTCTGGCGTCATTTTGAAGCTATTTTTGTCTTGTTTTCGGCTGAATAAATTTAATTTCATTAAGGGGAGGCTCCACCTTAGTAGGCTACACCCAGTTGTATACCCAGTATTGTGTAAACGTTTATAGTATTTGATCCAGTGCTTTTAGGAATATCTGGTGCAATTTTCATCACCTAATGTGCACGCGCGTGCAGCAGCGAAATCCTTTTTATACCATTATTAAATCCAAGGATCATATATTTACCAATAGAAATCGCCTGTTTTTTGTTTAAAGTAGCCTAACTATATTACCTACAAATTTGCAATATTAGTATTCCCCAATGATACATACAAGCCGTGGAAAAAAATATTGAATGTATGTGTATGGTATCGGGGCCCTATATTACAAAAAAAAAAAAATCTGAAAACCAAACATAGTTGTAGACACACTTTCCTTTAGTGCAAAGTTGCGTAGATACATAGGGAACTTGTCTGCAAAGTATGGACGATATTAAGTAATATTCATGAGTACAGTTGATTTTACATGTTGATAAGACATTTATCGCAGAAAAAGCAAAAAAAAAATTGCAAGTGAAATTTTGAGATAGAAATCTGGGTAAAATGTTTTAGTTACCGCTATAATATCGTTCTCTGATACAGTGTAAAAGAAAACGGAGCTGCCAGAGAATTTTTGGGTAACCATAATATTTTTTGTAAGAACAAGAAAGTGGGAGTCTGCAAAAAGCCGATCGGCCCACACAAGCAGATCCCTGTCACACCCAAGCCCAATTACAAGGCCCAATTATAGGCCCAACTCACTAATACCTTGAGTACCGACCCCACCAAAATGATCAGAGATTAACACAAGATTTGGGGGATCTGCTGAGCGCCGATTGGATCCACACCCGGCAGATCCCCCTCACACCCAACCCATTTCGTCCATATGCCTATCTAATTTTATCTTAAAGCTCCCTATCGTTCTTGATCCCACTCTATCACTTGGTAGCCTATTCCATCCATCTACAACTCTGTTACCAAACCAACATGGTTTCAGAGAGGGAAGATCATGTCTCTCACAACTTTTGGAACACTATTACAAAATTCTTAAAGCGCTAGAAGAAAAGAAAAACGTGGATGTCATTTACACCGATTTTGCTAAGGCATTTGATAAATGTGACCATGGTATAATAGCCCACAAACTGAAAGCAAAAGGTATAACTGGGAAAATCGGACGGTGGATATACAATTTCCTCGTAAACCGAAAACAATTGGTAGCAGTAAACCAAGTCACTTCTGAGCCTTCGGATGTCAAAAGCTCAGTGCCCCAAGGAACAGTTCTAGCGCCCCTTCTGTTCCTCATACTAATTTGCGACATAGATACCAAAACCAGACACAGTACGGTGTCGTCTTTTGCTGATGACACAAAATTAAGCAAGATAGTAAACACACAAGAGGACACGGGCCGACTGCAGGAAGACATGAATGTAGTGTTCCAGTGGACCAGGGAAAACAACATGCAGTTCAATGAGGAAAAATTCCAATTAATACGGTACGGAGATAATAATGGTGTTAAAGAAATTACAAATTACTTAACAGAATCTAACCACATAATAGAACGGAAAGACAGTGTGAAAGACCTTGGGGTATTAATGTCTGAAAATATGGGTTTCAAAGTACATAACCAGGTCAAAGTGGCGGCTCCGAAACGTCAAACGGGTTGGATTCTGCGTACTTTTAAAACACACGGTGAATTGTCTATGATGACGATCTTCAAATCTTTAGTGCTACCGCGGCTTGAATACTGTAGCATATTAACATCCCCATACAAAGCAGGTGAAATAAATGACGTAGAGAGTGTACAAAGAAATTTCACTTCGCATATAAGTTCGATAAAACATCTACACTATTGGGAGCGTTTAAGAGCACTGAATCTGTACTCACTGGAACGTAGAAGAGAACGTTACCTAATAATATACACATAGAAAATCGCAGAGGGTTTAGTACCAAACCTACATACTCCGAATGCGAAATCCCCCGGATGAATAACAGGGGTGCTATGGGCTCTCTGCGAGAGGGCTGGTTATCACACAGAGGCCCACGTCTCTTCAACAAACTCCCATGGCGAGTAAGAGACATGAGGGACATCTCGTTAGACAACTTCAAGAGAGCCCTAGATGTCGAACTGCAAAAAGTGCCAGACGAGCCCATCCTCGCAAGGGAGCGAGCTGTCGCTTCAAACAGTCTACTGCACCAAATCACCACCCATCAGTACCTGCCTGACCTTTGCTGAGTGAGGACCCGTCCCTAGTGACTCCCAGTGAATTATCTTTGCCCATAGTGTGGTGATAGTATTAACGCTTTCTTAAAATGGCTGGTGTTGACGAGATTGCTACCTCCTCTCATATTCTCCAGCTTTGTCTTGGTTTGCAAGAAAGGCTGGAGAATGTGGAGAGAGAGGTGCAGTCTCTCAAAGACGAGAATTTGGCCTTAAAGCTGACTTTGGCTGACAAGAAAAGTGAGGATAGTGCAACTGCTGTTAGGGATCGTGATGCTCCCTGGACAGTTGTTCCAACAAGTGAAACAACCTGCAAATTTATACGGCGGCCAGTTGCCCTCAGCAACAAGTTCATCACCTTGGATGACGAATGTGATGGTGAGGTTGCGAGTGCTTCCTTCGGCGAGGAAACCAGGAGAAAGGTAAGTAAGTTGCCTCCAAACACAGGGAATGCTGTGACTGCTGCCCCCCCCCCCCCCCCCCCCCCCCCCCCCCCCCCCAGGAGTACCTTCAACTGCTGCCCCAGGAGTTCCTGCCGCTGCCGCAGCTGCTACCAAGTCATCGACAAGGAGAGCCAAGTCCTTCTCAATTGTTGGGGACTCCATGGTCAGACACTTAGCTAGGTCCACCTGTACTGATATTAGGAAGCTTGTCTGTCTGCCTGGTGCCAGGATTGGGAAGGTGTTAGAGGAAATTGATTACATCATGAAAGATATTGGAGATAGCCCCATTATCTGTCTCAGTATAGGGAGCAATGATGTTGGTAAAGGTAGGACGGAAGTACTGCTTCGGCAGTACAGGGAGGTGTTAGATAAAGTTAGGAGGAAGGGAGGCATACCTGTAGTACACAGTATCTTGCCACGGAGAGGGGTCAGCAAGGAATGGTCATCTAGGGCAATTGGTATCAATTGTCGGCTGGAAAAATACTGTAATGCAAATGCAATAACATTCCTTGATAACTTGACCCGTTTCTATGGTAAAAATCAGTTGTACGCACAGGACGGGGTTCATCTTTCTCGGCTAGGGGTGGCAAATTTAGCTAGGTCAATAGATAGGATTGTCGCGGGGTTTCGCTGAAAATAAAGCCTGAGAATATGAGTAAGAATAATTGTCTAGATAGGGTAAATTGCCGTACTGGTACATCAGATAGGAATAGAAAATATCAGTCACAGGATTTTAATTGTACTGCTAGTAGAAATATTAAAGGTGTAACAGAAGATGGGAATTCAGTTAGAAATAAAGGTAAATCCGATACCAGTAAAATACATTCATTGCGATTATATTATACAAACTGTAGGAGTTTATGTAACAAAATGGATGAACTTAGAGCACTTGTTAGCAACGAAAATATAGACATTATAGCACTGACTGAAACATGGATTAATACAGAATCAAGATTTTTTTTAGCAGAATTCCATATACCAGGATATAGTTTGTTTAAACGCGACCGAACAATTAGGAGGGGCGGCGGAATAGCAGTGTTTGTCAGGAGTTCTTTAAAAAGCTGTATTAAATCAGGTATTAGACTAAATACTGATAACGAAAGTGTTTGGGTAGAGGTTAGCGAAGGTTGTGAGACCATAATTATTGGAGTTATTTATAGACCACCAAATATGAGTAAAAACGAAGGTACAGCTTTATGGCAGGAAGTGAAAATAGCATCAAGGTTTAGCAATGTGTGTATTATGGGGGATTTTAATTTTCCGAATATTGATTGGCAGCATCTAATCGGCGACTCAGATTCAAAAGAGTTTATTGAGGCGGTACAGGATAGTTTTTTATTTCAATTCATAGACTCGCCTACTAGAGGAAATAATATCCTCGATTTAGTTCTCAGTAATAATGAACAAATTATAAATAATGTAGAGATAGGAGACCAACTAGGAAATAGTGATCATAAATCAATTTATTTTAACATACAATGGACAGGAAAGGCTAAAGAGAATACGACACTTATCCCAGATTTCAGAAAAGCCAATTATGGTGGATTAAGAAGAGCCTTAAGAGTCGATCCTATGGTTAACCTATTAAGTGGACCCAGGTGCGCTAATGAACATACTCTCTCTCAGATACCTGTCTTAACTCAGGATAATTTGACAGCTACATATAATAATTTTATTTCTTCACTCCACAATGCGCAGAATAAATATATCCCCAAAAGAAAATTTAGATCAACACAGAACCAACCCAAATGGATGAATAATAGACTATCAGACCTTCTAGGAAAAAAGAGGAATATATCGAAAAATTAAGAAAGGCGAAATTCACCTACTTGCTTACTATCAGAATCTATCAAGAGAGGTTAAAAAAGGTATAAGGACAGACAAAAGAAATTATGAAATCAGGATAGCCAATGACTCAAAAAATAACCCTAAGGCTTTTTACCAGCTATATAAATCTAAAGTTAGAGATAGAATAGGCCCCCTTAAAACTTCGATAGGAGAAATGACAGAAAATTATTTAGAAATGTGCAGTACATTAAATAATCAGTTTCTATCCGTTTTCACTAATGACAATTTGGCACAGATTCCAGAAGTCCGTAAGGTATATAGCGATAGTATAGAAAATAGGTTAAGTACGGTTACTATAAGTAGAAATGATGTGCTTAAGGAAATTGACAGACTGAAACCTCAGAAATCGCCTGGTCCCGATGAGGTATATGCCAGAGTATTAAAAGAATGTAGAGATGAGTTAAGTTACCCATTAACATTTCTTTTTAACAATTCATTAGAAACAGGTATAGTTCCAGAAGCTTGGAAGCTTGCAAATGTAGTTCCGATTTTCAAAAAAGGTGATAAATCAATAGCATCAATTACCGTCCCATTAGTCTCACTTCAATCATAAGAAAGTTACTAGAGTCAATTATTGCTAGGAAAATGAGAAACCAATTAGAAACATTTAACTTAATCAATTCTTCTCAGCATGGATTCACTCATAGCCTTACTAATTTGCTTAGTTTTTTTCTCAGAGGTATATGAAGCAGTAGATAATGACAAGGCATACGATATTATATATTTAGATTTCAGTAAAGCGTTCGACAGAGTCCCTCATGAGAGATTGATGAGAAAGGTTGAGGCACATGGAATAGGTGGGGCGTTGTTGGGATGGATTAGGTCATGGCTAATTGGTAGGACACAGAGAGTCAGCATAAATGGTACCAAGTCAGAGTGGGGAGCAGTCAAAAGTGGTGTCCCCCAGAGATCGGTATTAGGTCCCTATTGTTTCTTATATACATAAATGACCTAGATTTAGGTATAACTAGTAGGATAAGTAAATTCGCAGACGATACTAAAATGGGGAGATCAATTGATTCAGATAGCGATATAGAGTGCCTCCAAAGGGATCTAGATACCTTACATGAATGGTCAGTAAATTGGCAGATGAAGTTTAACATTAACAAATGCAAGGTATTAAAAATAGGGAAGATGCAAACAAATGTTAAATCTAAACTAGCTAATTTAGAATTAGAAACTTCAGACTGCGAGAAAGATCTAGGTGTGTTTGTTAGCAATGATTTGAAGCCAAGAAAACAGTGTATAGGCGTTCGTAATAAGGCAAACAGGATTCTCGGGTTCATCTCTAGGAGTGTGAGTAACAGAACTGCTGATGTTATCTTAAAACTTTACTTGTCATTAGTGAGACCCCATATGGATTATGCTGTCCAATTTTGGTGTCCTTATTACAGAATGGACATAGATTCATTGGAGAGAGTACAGTGTAGAATGACAACAATTATCCATAATATTAGAAATCTTCCGTATGAAGAAAGGTTGAAGAAATTAGGTTTACATTCGTTAGAGAGACGCAGAGTTAGAGGGGATATGATAGAGGTGTTCAAGAGGGTTAGTGGGATTAACAAAGGGGACATGACAAATGTACTAAAGCTCAGTGATAGCGAAAGAACTCGTACCAATGGTTTCAAATTAGATAAATTTCGTTTCAGAAAAGATATAGGCAAATATTGGTTTGGTAACAGAGTTGTAGATGGGTGGAATGGACTACCAAGTGCTATAGTGGGATCTAAAACTGTAGGGAGCTTTAAGATAAAATTGGATAAGCATATGGACGAGAAGGGTTGGGTGTGAAGGGGGATCAGCCGGGTTGGGCCAATCAGCGCTCTGCAGACCCCCATAATCCTGCGTTAATCTCTAACCGTTTTGGTAAGATGATCCTCAGGGTATTAGAGTGTTGAGCCTATAATTGGGCTTTGTAATTGATTTGGGGTTGTGTGGGACAGGGATCTGCCTTGCTTAGGCCAATCAGCTTGATGCAGACTCCCATTTTCTTATGTTATTATATTCATAACGAGGGGTGTCGCGCTCCTTGTTGCCGCTAGAAGAGCGGCGAACACATCCAAAGGTATCCAAAGGTAAAGGTAATATTTGCTTATATCTTTTCTGAAACAAAATTTATCTAATTTGAAACCATTTGTTCGAGTTCTTTCGCTATCACTGAGCTTCAGTACATTTTTCATGTCTCCTTTATTTTTCCCACTAACCCACTTGAACACTTGATCTATCATATCCCCTCTAACTCTGCATCTTTCTAACGAATGTAAGCCCAATTTTTTCAACCTTCCTCCTATATGGTAGATTTCTAACATTATGAATCATTTTTGCCATTCTTCGCTGTACTCTCTCCAACGAATCTATGTCCATTCTGTAATAAGGTCACCAAAATTGGACAGCATAATCCATATGAGGTCTCACTAATGACAAGTAAAGTTTCAAGATAACATCGGCAGTTCTGTTACTCACACTCCTTGAGATGAACCCTAGAATCCTCTTTGCCTTGTTAGGAACGCTTATACACTGTTTTCTAGGCTTCAAATCATTGCTAACAAAAACACCCAAATCTTTCTCGCAGTCTGAGTTTTCTAATTCCGTAATAGCTGGTTTATATTTTGCATTAGGATTCGTCTTTCCTATCTATAACCCTCCAGACCTGGTTGGGCTCTGAGGCCTCCATAAAAAACACACCCGCGCTACCCGGTAGGGCTCTGAGGCTTGAAAGCCTGTAAGCTTGGTGTGCGAGGCGTCCGTCCGACGCATGTAAACAACAGCCGGCTGGACCGACGCCGCGCATCTCCGACCACAAGAAGGAGTGCGTCGCTTGTTCGTGTGTGCCTGTATGTTATTGTTAAGTATCGAAAAGTAGTGTAAAGTGGCTGTTTTTGCCACAAAGTTATCTCCAATGAAATCATCATCACAACTGAACCAGTTGACTTAGAGAGCTCTACTTAACGCCATTCTACAGGTACGAAACACATCTACGCTTGAGGATGCGCGGGAATGCGGAAGCAGTCAAAATAACAAACATACGGTAGCCTAGGCGTAGACGTTTTTCGGCCAAAACCCCCGGGTTTTTGGGAAATTATAGAATACAATAGCCGGGGCTGGAGGGTTAATACCTTGCATTTGTCAATGTTAAAATTCATCTGCCAATTTACTAACCATTCGTGTAGGGTATCTAGATCCCTTTGGAGGTACTCTATGTCGCTATCTGAATCTATTGTTCTCCCTATTTTGGTATCGTCTGCGAATTTACTTATCCTACTAGTTATACCTAAATCAAGGTCATTTATGTATATAATAAACAACAGAGGATCCAATACAGATCCCTGGGGGACACCACTCTTGACTGATCCCCACTCTGACTTAGTACCATTTATGCTCTGCTTCCTACCAATTTGCCATGACCTAATCCATCCCAACAACGACCCACCTATTCCATGTGCCTCAACTTTTCTCATCAATCTCTCATGAGGGACTCTGTCGAAAGCTTTACTGAAATCTAAATATATTATATCATATGACTTGTCATTATCTAACGCTTCATACACCTCTGAGAATAAACTAAGGAAATTAGTAAGGCAAGAACGTCCCTGAGTGAATCCATGCTGAGAAGAATATATTAAATGAAATGTTTCTAAGTGGTTTCTAATTTTCCTAGCAATAATTGACTCTAATAGCTTTCCTATGATTGATGTGAGACTAATGAGACGGCAATTGGATTCTATTGATTTATCACCTTATTTGAAAATCGGAACTACATTTGCAATCTTCCAAGCTTCTGGAACTAAACAGGTTTCTAATGACTTGTTAAATAGAAATGTTAATGGGTAACTTAACTCATCTCTGCATTCTTTTAATACTCTAGCATATACCTCATCCGGACCAGGCGATTTCTGAGGTTTCAGTCTGTCAATTTCCTGAAGCACATCATTTCTACTTATAGTAACCGTACTTAACCTATTTTCTATACTATCGCTATATACCTTACAGACTTCTGGAAACTGCCAACTTTTCATTAGTGAAAACGGAAAGAAATTGATTATTTAATGTACTGCACATTTCCAAGTAATTTTCTGTAATTTCTCCCATCGAAGTTTTAAGGGGACCAATTACATCTCTAACCTTGTGTTTATATACTGCAGTTGGTAAAAAGCTTTAAGATTATTTTTTGAGTAATTTGCAACCTTGATTTCATAATTTATTTTTCTTTCCTAATATCCTTTTTAACCTGTCTTGATCAATTGTGACAGTAAGCAAGTAGGTGAATTTCGCCTTTCTTAATTTTTCTATATATTCCTCTCATTTTTCCAAGAAGGTCTACTAGTCTATTATCCATACATTTGGGTTGGTTCTGTGTTGATCTAAATTTTCTTTTGGGGATATATTTATTTTGCGCATTGAATGCTGACTTGATAAAATTATCGTATGTATCTACCAAGTTTGATGTCTCTTCCTGACTTAAGCTAGGGGTAAGGGGTATGGGGTACACACATTTGGACACCTGGACAGACTTATTTTTTTGACCATAGGGTCCGCTAATAGGGCTCTTCTTAACCCACCATAATTGGCTTTTCTAAAGTCAGGTATTAATGTCGTATTCTCTCTGGAATTACCTTTCCATTGTATATTAAACTACACAGAATTGTGGTCGCTATTTCCTAGGTGGTCCCTGATTTCTATATTATGTATCATATGTTCATTGTTACTGAAAACTAAATAGAGAATATTATTACCTCTAGTCGGCGTATCTATGAATTGAAATAAAAAACTATCTTGTACTACCTCAATAAACTCCTTTGAATCCGGGTCGCCTATTTGATGCTGCCAATCTATATTCGGAAAATTAAAATCCCCCATAATGCACACATTGCTAAACCTTGATGCTATTTTAATTTCCTCCCATGATGATGTTCAGTCATTTCTACTCATATTATTTGGCGGTCTATACATAACTCCAATAACTATGATCTCACTACCTTCGTTAACCTCTACCAAAACACTTTCGTTATCATTATTTAGTCTAATACCTGATTTAATTATAGGTTTGATTCCCGGAGGGAAGTAAAGAAAACCTAATATTTAGTAGGGCCCCGTAATTATTGACGATATGCCTATTAGTATAATAGTCTCCCTTCACACGCCGCGTCGCCAGTTTGAATCTACCGCGCGGGAGGACAGGGAGTACAACTTCATAAGTGCAACGCAGCATATTCTCTTATGGAATCGTCTTTATGATTGGGTACTCACTACGAAAAAACTTTGTAAAAAAGAAAAAAGAAAAATTAACTTAATAATTATTATACTCAAGCTTCCCAATGCGTGGATTTCTTGCGAGTGGATTCCTGACGCTGGCCCTCCAGCGTCCAAACTTCCTTCACTAACATATCAAGATTCAACTAAAAAATCCAGCAAATGGGAAAGGGATGGCAGGGAGGGCACTAACATCGTCAATGATTATGGGGCCCTACTAAATATTAGGTTTTCTTTACTTCCCTCCGGGAATCAAAACTATAATTTAATAGTGGCCCCTCCATCATTGACGATATGCCTGATATCTAAGACTGGAGGGGGGACATTCGTGACAATATCAAAACCACAAACCCAAATACCATAGGTAACAGAGAATCGTATAACATTTTAAGTTTCTTATTGCGTTCATACAATAATATAAAAAATATAAAAGAGGGTAAACAGTGCGTTACTTCGAAGAAGAGCTGCTTGTACATGACTGGACCTCCACTTGAGATCTATTGCATGTTTAGTGAGAACATTCTTGTACTCTAGAACTTAGGATCATGTTCTGACCTTAAAATTATTTGTACAATAAAAACTGTTTGTACATATTTGTTAATACTATCTAGGTACAACTATGATAGATTTCTTAAAATAAAATCAATTAAAATATGATGAACTGTAAAACCATTTCTATTCATATCACAGCTCGTGATTTATCACAATCTCCGGCAGAGGGTTCTAGTGGGTCTTAGGGCTATTTTGCACATACACCCCCCCCCCCCCCCTTTTCAACCGAAGAATAACATAAAACAAATAGCACTTGGACTGCTAGACCCGTTGCCGCAATGCTACACAGGTCCGCTTTGGCTTGTCCAGGGCGACCGATAGGTATCGCGTCAGGAATGTGTGATTAGACACCCACAACTGAGTGTCGGCTATATCGTTAATGGAAATTCTTTGCATAAACCGGAGGGAGACAGCCCACTTTCTGATGTCGTGGACTCTACCTATTACGACGGGATTACTTTCCTTAATTACGTCTACGAGTAAAGAAGCCAATTTCCTTCTTGTGACGCGATGAGCTGTCTGGTTTACCCCTAGGAAGCCTGGTTGGCGAGGTTGTGCAGTCCTCATAAACTTAACTAAAGCTTGTACCAGGCATAAAATGTGATGCGTATGTCCACGTTTAAGCGCTGGGACTGAGAATTCTGAGAAAACATGATCACAATGTTCATTCTTGGCAATAAAAGTGGGAGACGGCGCGATCTGCATATGTTCGTGCAGTCTCCCAAACCTGAGACAATTTGGCTCGTTGCTCATCGCCGCCAGCTCTGGCACTCTGTGACCTGTCGCCAAAGCCATAAGGAACAAAGCCTTCTTTAACCCTCTCACCACGGAAGGGCTCTTGAACGCCCATAAAAAAGCATATAACAGGCTTTGGTATCTTGAACGCCCAGTGGTTGAAAGCCTGTGAGCTTCGTGTGCGAGGCGTCGGTCCGACGCATTTAAACAACAGCCGGCTGGACCGTCGCCCCGCATCTCCGGCCACAAGAAGGAGAGCGTCGCTTGTTCGTGTGTGCCTGTATGTTGTTGTTAAGTATCGAAAAGTGGTGTAAAGTGGCTGTTTTGGCCATAAAGTTATCTCCAATGAAATCATCATCACAGCTCAACCAGTTGACTTAGAGAGCTCTACTTAATGCCATTCTACAGGTAAATAACACAGCTACGCTTGGGGATGCGCGGGAATGCGGGAAGCAGTCTGATTAACGAATATACGGTAGCCTAGCCTAGACGTTTTTCGGCCAAAACACCCGGGTTTCGAGGAATATATATATAATACATAGCCGGGGCTGGAGGGTTAATACTGACTCAAAATCTGGCGCATTGTAAAACTTGCGCGACTGAAGTAACGATAACGCTTTGTCTAGCGACCAGGTAAGCATGAGCTGGCGAGGTGGTGGGCGTAGTTTAAAACATGCTCTCATTAACCCTTTCCCCTCCGCCAGTGGTATGGAGAGACCAGTGAGGTCGAAAAAGGGGTTTCTAACGACAGATAAGTGATTCTTTAAAGTAACAACTGAGAGCCGCTTCTGTTCAAACAAATAATCTAAGTATTTAAAGATTAAAGCCACTGAGGCATCAGATTGCGCTGATTCTACTATCCAGGTTGTGAAAGTTTTCCAATGTGATTGGTACTGTCGCCTGGTTGACAGAGTATATTGATTCAGAAATTTACTAGTGACACTTTGCCCATACCGAGTTAGCCATTTTCCATTGTAAATGTCCATAAAGCAAAAGTTAGCGAGGTCTGAAGGTTGCCAATTGTTTCCAAGTGGAATGCAGAGATCGGGAGTGACACCGGGTTCCTGCACCACGTTTGCAATTGGTGATACCACACTTGAGCCGGCCACATAGGCGCGATCATCGAGACTATGCCCCGGTAACCCCGTAGTTTGAGAACTACTAGACACATGAGTGAAGCATCTGGCGGCGGAAAAAGATAGATTGAATTCCACCTGTTCCAATCCTCCAGTAAAGCGTCTGGACCCCCCGCCGGAGTCCTCGTTCGGCGGGTCAGATAGAGAGGAAGCTTGTGATTCTCTTCCGCCGCAAATAAATCTACTTGTGGATGGTATGGCTCTGCAATCATCTTGTCGAAGACGGTTTGCTTGAGGGCCCATTCTACTAGGGTGCTCTGTCTCCAAGACAAAGCGCCCGCCCAGATGTTCGCTATCGCCGGGAGGTAAGATGCGTGGAGATGAATGCTCAGCGATTCGGCCAGAGCAAAAATCTGTTCTGATACTTCCATCAACTCTCGAGACCTCGTTGACCCTTGCTTTTGAATGCAGTGAACTGCAGTCAAGTTGTCCATTCTGAATGCAATTGACTTCCCGTGTAGGGAAGCACCGTGAGCTTGAAGGAAAAATAATGGGACTAGAAGCTCTTGTTTGTTGATGTGACAAGTTACATCTTGGGACCAGAGACCCTGAGCTTGGTGACCTAGATTGGACTGATAACCCCAACCTATTACCCCTGAAGCATCTGTGTCTACCCATACTGTAGGTGGAGGAGAAACCCATGTCATTATCGAGTACAATGCTTCGGTCTTTGCCCAGACCGATAGTAAGCTGTGAATTAATCGAGGAATCAGCCATAGTTTTCCCGCCGGCAATAGTGGGAAAAATTTGTTGCCTTCCTTGATTAATCTCTTGACTTTCAACCGGCCCAACTTCACAGTTAATTGGATCCAGTTGAGTTAACCGACTAGGGACTCCCATGATTTCCTCGTCGTATTCAGACTGTGGAGAAAAAGAAACAGTTTCCTGCGAAATCTGTTGCGATTGTCCACACTCTGAGTAAGAGTCAGATCGGCAGTGTTCCACACCAGTCCTATCCACCGAATTTCTCGTGTGGGAACAAGGAGCGACTTTGCCAAGTTGACCTTGAACTTTAGAGTTTGTACATGATTTAATACTAGTTTGACATGAAATTGACATAACTCCTCTGACTCCGCCACTACTAGCCAGTCGTCTAGATACCACCACACCTTGATACCCTGGGCTAGCAAGGGCATGAGGGCCTGCCGGACTAATTTTGTAAAGATTGTTGGTGGTAGGTTCAAACCGAAAGGCATTCTCTGAAAGACGTAAGTCTCTTGCCTGATCCTCAAGGCGAGGAATTTTTGGAACCTTTTGTTTATGGGGACATGCCAATAGGCGTTTTTCAGGTCTAAGGAGCACATCCAGCCTTGCGGCGGAAGTGCGAGCCTGATTTGATTCACTGTAAGCATCCTGAAGGGTGAGTTGTGAATATATGTGTTCAGACGCGAGAGATCGACTACTGGTCGCATCTGCACACTGTCCCTGTTTGGCACTAGAAATAGTCAGAAGGTGAAAACATGGCAAGTTGGTTTTACTCGGACATTGATTTGTTTGTTGATCATTTCCTGAACAAGTGACTCCACCTCTAAAGAAACATTTTTTACTTTTAGAGTTTAACGTAAACGACGTCGCCGGAGCCACTGCCAAGATATGCCTTTGCTTATCACTGTCCTGGCCCATGACCGCTGGGGTCAAACCCGGCGACATGCTCGGAATGACCCAGTTTCTGTACTGGGTTCGTATTGTAGGACAACTCTCAGGTCCAACTCGCCTGTGATAGGCCCTGGGAGTGAGGGAGTGTAGTTGGCTAGTTTTTTGGTGGTGGAGGTGGAGGGGGGTTAGACGGCTGGCTAGGTTTGGCATGCGGCTGACCTTGAGTAGGCTTCTAGTATGACTTACCCCTATAGCCTGACTGTTTCCCCTGCTTATGTCTGGGCTGGGTACCACCCTGTTGTTGAGGAGGCTTTGGGTCTCGAAATGACTGTTTAGTTTGAGTAGGATGGGGCTTTCCGCCGCTCTTAGGTCTCGAGTAAGGTTTCTCAAAGGCCTCTTTCTTTGACTGGGAGGTACCCTGTTTCCACAAGTCTGCCAAATTGAACACAATACTCCATGTTTCTGGTGGAAGAAGTGGTGCAGTTAATACCGGGAGAAGAGTTACCCGGCGGTCTATGTCCTCCGGCAACTTCTTTACCAAGTATACCCTCAAATCTTGTCTTGCTCTAACCGTCTCCATGATAGCTATTCGAATATCACCTAAGGATTGAATATAATTTTGCAATAGGATCCTACGTGACAAGTCTGTAGCTTTCCTGACATGTTGGTCTGATATGGCTGTAATTGTTCTCGTGAGTGACTGGGTAACCTGGCAACTGACGAGGTATTGAGAGAACAGTCTATACGCTTTATTTCATAGCTTAAAGTCTCTGTCTAAGTGAGCCGGAGGGGGTGGGGCAAAAGGTTCATGCAGATCGTAAAGTGATAGTTTGGGAGCAGCCAGAAATTTAAAATAAAGCAGGTGACACTCCGCCTGCTTTGTTAACAGGTAAAGAGAACCATGAATGCACTTCCTGGGGTACTTGATGGGAGGATTTAGTGGTAATAGTAGATGCAAAAACCTGTGCATCTAGTTCCCAGTCCACCCACGGACCTACACTTAAATGCCCCACCTGCAAGACTGGTATGTTTGTCTGATCTAGCGCCGGAACTGTATCCAGTTCCGGCGTAAGTGCATGGAGAGCTTTTTTATCATTGACGCCGTCATTCCTAGACCAGTCGGCAAACAGTTTTGCAGATGAGGCCGGAGGTATCGCCGGGGAGGCCGAATACACAAAGAAATCAGCGCCATAAACAGATGGGATGGCCTTAATGGTGACATCTAGTAACCTACCTTGGGCATCCTTAGCTTGTCATTTTCTACTCTTATTAACCTCAATGGTCCAATCACTAGGTACCGGTAGTTCCCCCAATACGGTAGCTTGTGCCAGGTGCGGTTTCTGAGGTATTGACTGAACCAATGAGCAATCCTGTCCATAAAGAAGAGGCATAGGGCCTCTTCTCTGTGGAGGTTAATCAAGATGGGGAGGAGTAACGTCTGTAATGACACGAACGTTAGTGGTAGTCAAGGAGGCCGGCACTGTCGTGCTACTAGCCGTGGCAGTCGCCGGAGTAACGTTAACCGAAGGTAAAGAGGAATGGGGATGTGAAACACCTGAGGGCTGTAACGACCTTACCGTAGACTCAAGTGGTGGAACTACCACTGTGCTAGTGGAAGGGGCCTGATAAGAAGGAATCTGATATTGTTATATTACTCTGTGGAGAATATCATGTAGTTCCTCAATAGTTACACACTTACCATGGGATCCCCGAAAGGACTGAGACCCACCTTCTGACTCTACTTCGACATTAATAGGTTGAGCTGAAGACAAATCTATGTTTTCCGGCTCCCCTGGTAGTTCTATCACTTCTGGTGTCGGCAGCCGGTGGGTAAAAAAAGGTTCCGGCGGCGGCCACACCAAATCTGACACTGACGAGGGTATGATATCTATCTGGTCAAGTTCCCTGTCCTGAACATTAACTTGTGAAGGTTCTGAGTGTCTCCAGATCCCCCGGCTTAGTGCCGCGGGTGGCTGGGAGTCCTGTATCACCTGAGAGTTACCAAACATTTGATATGAGCAAGACTGAGAACCCCTATATTGATCTGCTAACACTCTGTTAACCGGGGGACCTTTACGTGGCACATAACTTAACTTAGGAATGGCGAATGTAAACTCTTGCGGCTCACTCAATGATTGTTCATTCCCGTGACTAGACTCAATCCCTCTGTTCCTACTTCCGAGCCATCAGATTGGACGTAATTAGACGTTAAAGAGGTAGGAGTGGAGGGAGGTGGCCGCGACCCCGGCAATGGCTGGGGACACGGTTGTGAAATAACCGTACGTGCACTTAATTGACTGGAAGTGGACGGCGTTGAGGAAGCAGAACCCTCCTTCCGGCCTTGAGGACTCGGCGGACTAATGGCGGGACTGCTTTCTAGGTGAGCTAGACCGAGATCTACAGTAGATTTGCGCTTCGGTGAAGGCGACCGTCTCCTCTTAGATCGGTGAGGGGGGGTCGGGTCGGCGGTGTCACTTTCACTACTTGCCACTATCTGCTTCGATAGTACTTTAGTTTTGACTAGGTCTGACTGATTTCGCCGGAGCTGGCTTAACTAATGGAGATTTAATGACTAGGTGTTCCCAGAGCTCCTCGTCATCACAAATGAGAGCTTTATGAGCCGTGTCTTTCTCACAAGCATTAAAAATTGACTTGATCTCTTTCAAGGCTGCCAAGCAAGACAAATCTCTCTTATCAAAAACCGCCGCTCGTAACTCAGAGCACACGGTACCCCGTTTAGACACCCATAGTCCTCTTGAGCGATCAAGGCACTTTACACACTTTATACATAAATTGTGGGCAAAAATCGGTAATATTGAGCAATTGGGCGTAGAGCAAAGGTCAAAGCGAGGCATGATGGAGCTAGGGACCCCCCCCTTGCCGGAAGCGGTTACTCCTCTGTTGCTGGGACTACTACTACTGAAGTGATGAGATTCTGGAAATAGAAAATTTCCAGGAATCAATGCTCATAAGGATAACCTGAGAGATGTAATACATCCTACCTCAAGTCCGCCGGAAAGTTAGTGATAGTCACTGCTAAGCTAACCTTCCGC
Source organism: Paralithodes platypus (assembly GCA_032716605.1). Taxonomy (NCBI): domain Eukaryota; kingdom Metazoa; phylum Arthropoda; class Malacostraca; order Decapoda; family Lithodidae; genus Paralithodes; species Paralithodes platypus. The sequence continues at coordinate 52,128,244 of CM064492.1, forward strand.
TAGACCTGGCAGAAAGACCCTGGGTCTCTCCTTATATCCCACAAAATTAACTGCTTACCTATGACTACGCATCACTGGCCCAAACGACCTTAAGCGTTTAATTATCCTTGACTATCAGCACTAGGAGAGGTAGGTCATTAGCTTCATGACTTGAGTCATGATTAATCTCACTGAACTGTTACGCCGGGCGAGAGAAGTTACTAAATGAGACTATAGGTCAGGGCGAGTTGACTCGGCGGGCCGAGTTGACTCCCTTAAGAATCTCGCAAACTCCGCCGGGAGGTTCGTGGTTCAGCACACCACGCCAGGACATTTGGTTGGTTTCTTATTGTCTGAGACGAGAAAACGCCGGCTCTGCTGAGAAAGCCGCCGGAAGAAACGAATCAAAATTTTCAGAGGTTAGGACTTATCTGGGAAAGTCCAAACCTCCGAAAACCCCACCAAATATTCGGGGCGTCTCCCAAAACCCCTGAAGAATGAAAGCGCACATGCCAAACACAAATATATCGGGGATAATATTAGGCTTACACATATAGAGCTTAATTTATAATTCATAAATTACCCCTAGCCTATGTTGGAGACCCCTAACAATGCTGACCATGAGGTAACGACGAAACATCCGAGAGGCAGCAACTCGACGCTCCGGAGACCCAGCAGCAGCAGCACGTGGAGAAGGGGCCCACGACAGGGGCCCAAGCACAGATACGGACTCCAGAAGATTCCACACGACGTGTGGCAACCCTTGAACTGGAGCACCTGCTAGAATAAACTATGCAACTACCTCATAATGACGGCCTGAAGCATAAACTTGCGGAATGGTAGCCTCCTAAATAACTATCAAAAGCTAAAGGCGCAACACAACACACACAATAACAAACATGACGCAATGATCCTGGAGACACGTAGGCGCCTGTTACAATAGTACCCTAACTTACACACCTCCTGCTGACGTACCAATGGGGCAGTCTATGCTAGCTAATCTAAACACATGTTCAATACAACTCAGATGTATACGAATGAGCAAGGACTCACTAAAGCTGAGCGAACGAAGAATGAAGCCGGAGCACAGTGTAACCCACCCACACATAACGGAGGAGGAAGGAAGTTTGGACGCTAGAGGGCCAGCGTCAGGAATCCACTCGCAAGAAATCCACGCATTGGGAAGCTTGAGTATAACAATTATTAAGCTAATTTTATTTTTTATTTTTTACAAAGTTTTTTCGTAGTGAGTACCCAATCATAAAGACGATTTCATAAGAGAATACGCGTTGCACTTATGAAGTTGTACTCCCTGTCCTCCTGCGCGGTAGATTCAAACTGGCGACGCGGCGTGTGAAGGGAGACTATTATATTAATAGGCATATCGTCAAGGATGGAGGGGCCACTATTAAATACAGCCTTTTAATGTACTCCTGACAAACACAGCTATACCGCCGCCCCTCCTACTTGTTCGGATATATTATTTTTTATCTCTCACATATAAAACAAACACGTAAATGGGGGGGGGGGGTTTGGAGATTCCAGATGGTGATTTTTTCTCTATCCTTTCATTTGATTACACTGTAGGAAGCATTATAGCTACAAACATAAAATATAAGTTCGGCTGTGCCGAACTTGTGGGGGGGGGGGGGGGCTGTGGGGGGGGGGGGGGGGGGGTTGAAGATGTTGGATGGGTTTTTTTACTCTTCACTTGCACTTTCCTACACTGTAGGAAGGATTTTAGCACCAAAAAAAAAATATATGTATATATATATACCGGGTATATATATATATATATTATACTTTCAGGGTCCCAAAAGGTGTAGCCTCCCCTTAAGACACTTGCCTAATCAATCAGGAGTGCCTGAATGAGCCCTAATATGGTGGAAATAGGCGGAAGTATGCCCGCAGCGTAAGTGTTAAGTCAGATTAAGCTAGAAATGTATCATGCAACCGCGTCATAGAAAAGCTATTAATTGTGAGACTCGATTTTCAAAGTACACAAACTTAGAAACATGTACATAATCAAACCTTCACCTTGTTCACCTTAAGGGGGCCCACCTCGTTTTATTTTTTTCTCTCCCTGTCCCTCTCTCTCAGGGTTGTATCCATTCGGCCACATTCAGCCTACTGTGTTAAGACGTTTATCCCTATCCAGGTGCTGTTTTTTCCTGGCGAGCGGTAGCGAGCCAGCATATTTTGTAATATGTTTTTGACAGCAGGCTAAATTTGTACAGTTTTCGATAGAAAAATTTCTCCGGCACAGCCGGATTTCTTTATACAATGCTGGCTTGCTATCGCTCGCCAGGAAGAAATCAACTCTTGGATGGGGATAAACGTCTTAAAACAGTAGGCTCTATGGGGCCGAATGGATACAAGCCAGAGAAAAGGAGATAAAAAAAAGCAGGTCACACCCTTAATAGTGTATAAGTCAAGTGAAATGAGGTATGTACAGGTATGTGCAACCTCTCGTTTTACTTACTAACACGACTAATTTGCTTGCTGGTGTTCGTATTCCTTCGTATATATGTTTCACACAATAATTCTCCCAAGCAAACAAAAAGGCTAATATTACACACTTACTCGCAGAAAAGAGTGCTTGAGAGAGTCTCGGAGATGTTCCATAAATTACAAGGCACTTACTACAAACAAGCAAAATAATAGAAAATGTCAACATGGGGACGGGAGAGGGGGGACTATATTATTTTCATACTCTGTAAACTTTCTCCCAGTTCCAGGCATTTTCATTAAGCCAGAGCAAGAACTTCGAGCACAAGTCTGTCAACCGAACAAGGGGACAATAGTCAGAGAGGGAGAGAGAGAGAGAGAGCAAGGTTTGTTTCGCTATAGATAATTCCATGTTTCATTACGAGAGAGAGATACACAGTTACACATATACTCACACCACACAGACCTTGCGGCCCCTATTAGGTGGTCCGGACTTAATACTACTAGACAGGAACAGCTTATAGAAGAAGAATAGGGCAGCAAAGTAGAAGGCTCTCTACCCACCTTCCGCACCTTCCGGCTAAAAAGCCGTACAGGAAATTAGGATGCAGTGTAACCCTATGGGTCAAGAAATGCCCACAAGGAAAGTTTGTTATAGAGTATAGAAAACAAAGAGTTTGAAAGGGAAATTACACTTACCTACTCATTAATTCAAAGAGAGAGAGAGAGAGAGAGAGAGAGAGAGAGAGAGAGAGAGAGAGAGATTTACATAGATACACTGGTCACACAGATCTTACGATCCCTGCGAGGTGGCCAGGAGAGAGAGAGAGAGAGATTTACACAGATACTCACAGCACACATACCTTGCGATCCCTACAACTGTATAGTCCATTCATTATAAATAGGCCAGCTATTGTAACCAATAACCTCTGTAACTAAAAAATGGCTAGAACAAATGGGCTTTAGATTTGCACACCTATTCCCTGGCTAACTATTTCCAGATGGTAGAAATAATAGCTCAATTACTCAAGTCCTTTTTAAGTTACAGAGATTAGTGGTCGGGATTTCTAGGCTATAGGTGGTCCGGCCTTATTACTATGTACTAGAGACAAAGATAGTTTATAGTAGAAAAAGAGGACAGCAAAGCAGAAGACTATTCCTATTTACAAAGATTCTAGAAAGGACTTACTTGGAAAAGGATTTGTGTCTTCTGATTACCAGTGGCCTAAATTGTTCCCAACAAAGGACTGAAGGAAAGAGAGAGGAGAGAGAGAGAGAGAGGAGAGAGAGAGAGAGAGAGGAGAGAGAGAGAGAGAGAGGAGAGAGAGAGAGAGAGAGAGAGAGAGAGAGAGAGAGAGAGAGAGAGAGAGAGAGAGAGAGAGGACAAAGGAAATCAAGCAACAACAGATCTAGTGACCCTTCTAGGTTGCTTGTCCTCCAAAACACTGAGGATCAAGTGTCCAAACAGTGGTTTAGAGTGGGTAAGGGAACATTGGAAAGGGAACTACTGCCCTGCCACTAACGTGGCAGGACTAGGAAGTTAGTAGGGGACATATGGGTTAGTAACTGAGGGGAGGATAAAGTTATTCATTTACAAACGCAGTCAGTCGCGGGTTTGATGCGAGATATTTGTCTAGGCGGAATTTAAATGAATCAACGGTGCTGCAGTCTATAACGTCTCGGGGAAGCCCATTCCACAAGTTGACAAACTCGATTGAAGAAGAAATTCTTAGATTCGTGCGAGTTAAAAGATTTACCAATAATTTTGCAACCGTTTCCCCCGTGTAATTAGATTGGTCGATAGTGAAAGTACTTACTACAGTTCATATTGTCGATGCCTTTGATGATTTTGAACACTTGAATTAAGTCGCCTCTTAATCTGCGCTGGGTTAAAGGAAATAGATTTAATTCTCTAAGACGCTCTTCGTATGGTTTGTTCTTTAGGCTAGGTATCATTTTGGTAACTCTACGTTGAACTCGTTCTAGCTTGTTTATATCTTTTTGGTAATAAGGGCACCAGGATTGAACGCAGTATTCCAGAAGAGGGCGGACTAAGGAATTGTAAAGAGGTTAGGATAACTTCTTTGGATTTATGCTCAAATGACCTGCCTATAAAGCCAATTATTTTGTTTGCCTTCTTAACAACTTCTGAACATTGTTGACTCGGTTTTAGGTTACTCGATATTGTTACTCCCAGATCAGTTTCTCTGTTTACATTCTTAAGCTGAGTGCCATTCATCGAATAGTTTGCTTTCTCATTTAGGTATCCGACATGTAGTACTTTACATTTATCCGCAATTTGAAACTCATTGCCAAATTTGGGCCCAACATGACAATTTATCTAGATTTTGTGTTGCATATCGTCAACTTGTTCTTTTGAGAGCTACGCTATTTGCAATTTTTGTATCGTCAGCAAATTTTTGAGATTGTGCAGGAGACCCCCATCTATGTCGTTGATGTAAATTAGAAAGAGAATTGGTCCTAGTACCGATCCCTGGGGTAAGCTACTTACATTGGTCCATTTAGATGCCTTACCGTTTATGACTACCCTTAGCTTTCTGTTGCTGAGCCAATTTTCTATCCATTTCAACACACCGTCTTGTATTCCATGCGCTTTTAGTTATAGCAGTAAACGTTTGTGGGGAACTTTGTCAAAGGCCTTTTGAAAATCAAGGTATATAATATCTACAGCTTTACTCTCATCGTAGAGGTTGAGGATATCGTGGAAGAAGTCTAAGAGGTTTGTTAAACAGGAACGTTTTTTACGAAAGCCGTGTTGAGTATCTTTAAGTATGTTATTTTCCTCTAAGTTTTACGAGTCTGTCTCGTATGACCGTCGTCTAGCATTTTACATACAACTGAGTTAAGCTAATTGGACGATATTAATGGGTAGGGATGGATTGCCTGGCCTTTTTGAATATCGGTGTTACGTGTTATCACTGATCAGGCATAGTTCCAGACTGCAAGGATTTATTGAATAGTAATGTCAGAGAGAGAGAGAGAGAGAGAGAGAGAGAGAGAGAGAGAGAGAGAGAGAGAGAGAGAGAGAGAGAGAAGTACAAAGGAGTACAAAGGAGTACAAAGGAAATCAAGCAACAACAGATCTAGTGACCCTTCTAGGTTGCTTGTCCTCCAAAACACTGAGGATCAAGTGTCCAAACAGTGGTTTAGAGTGGGTAAGGGAACATTGGAAAGGGAAATACTGCCCTGGAACTAATGTCCGTGGCAGGATTAGGCAGTTAGTAGGGGACAGATGGGTTAGTAACTGAGGGGGGGATAAAATAAAGTTATTATACATTTACAAACGCAGTCAGTCGCGGGTTTGATGCGAGATATTTGTCTAGGCGGAGTTTAAATGAATCAACGGTGATGCAGTCTATAACGTTTCGGGGAAGCCCATTCCACAAGTTGACAACTCGATTGAAGAAGAAATTCTTAGATTCGTGTGAGTTAAAAGATTTACCATTAATTTTGCAACCGTTTCCCCGCGTGTAATTAGATTGGTCGATAGTGAAGTACTTACTACAGTTCATATTGTCGATGCCTTTGATGATTTTGAACACTTGAATTAAGTCACCTCTTAATCTGCGCTGGGTTAAAGGAAATAGATTTAATTCTCTAAGACGCTCTTCGTATGGTTTGTTCTTTAGGCTAGGTATCATTTTGGTAACTCTACGTGGAACTCGTTCTAGCTTGTTTATATCTTTTTGGTAATAAGGGCACCAGGATTGAACGCAGTATTCCAGAAGAGGGCGGACTAATGAATTGTAAAGGGTTAGGATAACTTCTTTGGATTTATGCTCAAATGACCTGCCTATAAAGCCAATTATTTTGTTTGCCTTCTTAACAACTTCTGAACATTGTTGACTCGGTTTTAGGTTACTCGATATTGTTACTCCCAGATCGGTTTCTCTGTTTACATTCTTAAGCTGAGTGCCATTCATCGAATAGTTTGCTTTCTCATTTAGGTATCCGATATGTAGTACTTTACATTTATCCGCATTGAAACTCATTTGCCAAATTTGGGCCCAACATGACAATTTATCTAGATTGTGTTGCATATCGTCAACTTGTTCTTTTGAGAGTACGCTATTTGCAATTTTTGTATCGTAAGCACATTTTGAGATTGTACAGGTGAGACCCTCATCTATGTCGTTGATGTAAATTAGAAAGAGAATTGGTCCTAGTACCGATCCCTGGGGTACCCCGCTACTTACATTGGTCCTTTTGATGCCTTACCGTTTATGACTCCCTTTGCTTCTGTCGCTGAGCCATTTTTCTATCCTTTTCAACACACCGTCTTGTATACCTTGCGCTTTTAGTTTTAGCAGTAAACGTTGGTGGGGAATTTTGTCAAAGTCCTTTTGACAATCAAGGGTATATAATATCTACAGCTTTACTCTCATCGTAGAGGTTGAGGATATCGTGGAAGAAGTCTAAGAGGTTTGTTAAACAGGAACGTTTTTTACGAAAGCCGTGTTGAGTATCTTTAAGTATGTTATTTTCCTCTAAGTGATTTACGAGTCTGTCTCGAATGCCCGTTTCTCGCACTTTACATACCACTCAGGTTAGCTAATTGGACGATAGTTACTGGGTAGGGATTTGCTGCCTTTTTTTAATATCGGTGTTACGTTTGCTAGCTTCCACTGATCGGGCATAGTTCCAGACTGCAAGGATTTATTGAATAGTAATGTCAGTGGTTTAGAGAGCTCATCCTTAGCTTCCTTTAGAACTCTAGGCGAGATTGTATCAGGTCCAGGCGTTTTATTTACCTTGAGTTTATCTAAACAATTCAATACTTCTCTCTCTGTAACGGTGATATTGCTTAGAACATCTGAATTATCAATCTGAATCGGCGATGGTGTAGGATATCACTGAGGTCTTCTGTTGTAAAAACTGATGCAAAGAAGTATTGAGGGCATTACTCATTTGTTCTTCGTCTTTGGTGTATTCTCCATTTTCATCGACTAACGGTCCAACAGTTGAAGTAACAACTTTTTTCTTTCTGATATAACTATAGAATTCTTTCGGGTTTGTTTTACTTTCATTCGCAATATGTAACTATAAGGTCTTTTTACTTTGCTTAATTAACTTTTTGGCTTTGCGTCGTAGCTCTACAAATTTCAGCCGTTCTTCGTCATTTTGTGAGGATTTTAATCTATCATTAGCACATTTTTTAGCAAGCAGGCAGTTTGAAATATCTTTATTCCACCATTTGGGCTTATTATTATGGCCTGGACGCCGAGTTTTTGATGGTATGCAGTCTTGCACTGCTTTTAGGTAAGTGGCTTCGAATAACTTCCAAGATGTATTTATGTCGTTATTGTGAATTAAAAAGCTCCAGTCAGTTTCTTTAAACATAGCTCTAAGTTATGGAAGTTTGCTTTCTTGAAATTAGGGACTTTTTCGATGCTACTATTTGGTTCGTTACTAGTAAACTTTAAAGTGAAAGTTATCGTACGATGGTCGCTGTTACTGAATTTAATCCCCAACATTCAAATTCTCTATTAATTCTTCTTTTGTTCCAAGTACCATGTCAAGAACGTTATTAACACGGGTCGGCGTTCCAACAAATTGATAAAGCGAACTCTCTTGCAAGTTAGTATACAAGTCATGTCCGGAGTGTGAAGTAAGTGTATCGCCCCACTTGGTCACAGGGTAAATTAAAGTCACCAAAAATTACGGTATCTTGTGAGTTACTTACATCTGCAATTTGTTCGTAAATTTCTCGGTCAGTTTGCACTGATTGAGCTGGAGGTCTGTATATTAATGCAAGTATTATGTTGTACCTTTATTATTCTTTATTAGCACAAAAGATGCGTCGACGTTCACAATTTGAGGTTTTGACAAGAGGGTAGGGTTAAGACTTTCTTTGATATAAAGTAAAACGCCACCTCCATTTCGATTTATTCGGCTTTTCTCAAACATTACATAACCGGGAAGTGAATACTCTGCTAAAAAGTCTCTATCTTCTGTATTGAGCCAAGATTCTGTTATGCCAATCACATCATAATTTTCTGTAAACACTAGCTCCTCTAAATCTGAAAATTTATTGCGGATGCTACGAGCGTTTGCATAGAAAACCTTTAAATTTGTTATTTTAGAACTCACGGAACGCTCTTTAATAATATTTTTGGTTCTTGTCGGATCTACATTTATGTTCATGGCTGTCCTCGTTCCTCGCTGTCTTCGGTCCTTATCGCTGGTGCGCCTCGGTTGCCTCTTTTTTTTCTTGGCGTTGGGTGATTTATGCCGCGGGTGCTTCTTCTCGGATGGCGTTTTTTGATCCATGGCTGCGGACTGCTTCGTGTAGGAGCCGACCCATGCGTGCTGAACCCACAGGGTTTAGATGAGTGCAATCCTTGGGAACAGAGTAGGCTGGTTGTAGAAGTTGTCCCAGAGGTTGATGAATTCAACTTCTTCCCTCAGACACAAATGTTTTAGTCGGCTATTTGTGCTGAAAGCCATTGTCGTAGAATTTGTCAGGTGAGTCGAACTTGGGGAGAATGCCTGAGATGATGATATTCCTTGACTTTTTTTGTAGTGCTGGATCATATTGCGATATTTCTCCATCAACTCTTCGGATCTGGTGCGAATGACGTCCTTTGAAC